>JAECWX010000352.1:0-233424 GCA_018151165.1 Drosophila arawakana | reverse complement strand
TTGAACTGAAATTTACATTTTGAACAGAAAAGTTAAATTTAAAATAAATTTGTATTTTGAACAGAAATTTACATTTTTGCACAGAAATACAATTTAGCATACATTTGCATTTTGAACATAAATTTGACATAAATTTGTATTTTGAAGAGAAATTAACATTTTGGACAGAAAATAAAATTTAACATATATTTGTATTTTGAACAGAAATTCACATTTTGGACAGAATTTACATTTGAACAGAAAAACTAAATTTAAAATAAATTTGTATTTTGAACAGAAATTCACATTTGAACAGAAAATTATAATTAACATAAATTTGTATTTTGAACAGAATTTAACATAGGACAGAAAAATAAAATTTAACATAAATTTATATTTTTAACAGAAATTTACATTTTGAACAGAAAATTAAATATAACTTTAATTTGTATATTGAACTGAAATTTACATTTTGAACAGAAAGTTAATTTAAAATAAATTTGTATTTGGAACAGAAAATTACATTTTGCACAGAATATTAAATTTAACATACATTTGCATTTTGAACATAAATTTACATAAATTTGTATTTTGAAGAGAAATTTACATTTTGGACAGAAAATAAAATTGAAGAAAAAATTGTATTTTGAACAGAAATTCACATTTTGGACAGAAATTTATATTTTGGACAGAAGATAAAATTTTAACATAAATTTGTTTTTGAACAGAAATTAACATATAGGACAGAAAATAAAATTTAACATAAATTTGTATTTTGAACATAAATTTACAATTTGAACAGAAATTCACATTTGGACAGAAATTTATATTTTGTGACAGAAGATAAAAATTTTAACATAAATTTGTATTTTGAACAAAATTAACATATAGGACAGAAAATAAAATGTAACATAAATTTGTATTTTAAACAGAAATTTACATTTTGAACAGAAAATAAAATTTAACATAAATTTGTATTTTGAACAGAAATTAACATATAGGACAGAAAATAAAATTTAACTTAATTTTGTATTTCGAACAGAAATTGACATTTTAGACAGAAAATAAAATTTAACATAAATTTGCATTTTTTAAACATAAATTTACATTTTGAACAGAAAAATAAAATAACATAAATTTGTATTTTGAACAGAAATTAACATTTTGAACAGAAAATAAAATTTAACTTAAATTTGTATTTTGAACAGAAATTCACATTTTGGACAGAAATTTATATTTTGGACAGAAGATAAAATTTTAACATAAATTTGTTTTTGAACAGAAATTAACATATAGGACAGAAAATTATATTTTACATAAATTTGTATTTTGAACAGAAATTAACATTTTGAACAGAAAATAAAATTTAACATAAATTTGTATTTTGAACAGAAATTTACATTTTGGACAGAAGATAAAATTTTAACATAAATTTGTTTTTGAACAGAAATTAACATATAGGACAGAAAATTATATTAACATACATTTGCATTTTGAACATAAATTTACATTTTGAACAGAAAATAAAATTTAACATAAATTTGTATTTTGAACAGAAATTTACATTTTGGACAGAAAATAAAATTTAACTTAAATTTGTATTTTGAACAGAAAATTACATTTTGGACAGAAAATAAAATTTAACATAAATTTGCATTTTAAACAGAAATTTACATTTTGAACAGAAAATAAAATTTAACATAAATTTGTATTTTGAACAGAAATTTACATATAGGACAGAAAATAAAATTTAACTTAATTTTGTATTTCGAACAGAAATTGACATTTTGGACAGAAAATAAAATTTAACATAAATTTGTATTTTAACAGAAATTTACATTTTGAACAGAAAATAAAATGTAACATAAATTTGTATTTTGAACAGAAATTTACATTTTGAACAGAAAATAAAATTTAACTTAATTTTGTACTTCGAGCAGAAAATTACATTTTGCAACAGAAAATAAAATTTAACATACATTTGCATTTTTAACAGAAATTTACATTTTGAACAGAAAATAAAATTTAACATAAATTTGTATTTTGAACATTTTGAACAGAAAATAAAATTTAACTTAATTTTGTACTTCGAACAGAAATTGACATTTTGGACAGAAAATAAAGTTTAACAGAAATTTGTATTTTAAACAGAAATTTACATTTTGAACAGAAAATAAAATTTAACATAAATTTGTATTTTAAACAGAAATTAACATTTTGAACAGAAAATAAAATTTAACATAAATTTGTATTTTGAACAGAAATTTACATTTTGAACAGAAAATAAAATTTAACATAAATTTGTATTTTGAACAGAAATTTACATTTTGGACAGAAAATAAAATTTAACATAAATTTGTATTTTGAACAGAAATTAACATTTTGAACAGAAAATAAAATTTAACATAAATTTGTATTTTGAACAGAAATTTACATTTTGGACAGAAAATAAAATTTAACATAAATTTGTATTTTGAACAGAAATTTACATTTTGGACAGAAAACAAAATTTAACATAAATTTGTATTTTGAACAGAAATTTACATTTTGAACAGAAAATTAAATTTAACATAAATTTGTATTTTGAACAGAAATTAACATTTTGAACAGAAAATAAAAATTTAACATAAATTTGTATTTTTAACAGAATTTTACATATAGGACAGAAAACAAAATTTAACATAAATTTGTATTTTGAACAGAAATTTACATTTTGAACAGAAAATAAAATTTAACATAAATTTGTATTTTGAACAGAAAATTCACAAATTTATTTTGAACAGAAAAAAAAAATTAACATAAATTTGTATTTTGAACAGAAATTAACATTTTGAACAGAAAATAAAATTTAACATAAATTTGTATTTTGAACAGAAATTTACATTTTGAACAGAAAATTAAATTTAACATAAATTTGTATTTTGAACAGAAATTTACATTTTGAACAGAAAATAAAATTTAACATAAATTTGTATTTTGAACAGAAATTTACATTTAGAACAGAAAATAAAATTTAACATAAATTTGTATTTTTAAACAGAAATTTACATTTTGAACAGAAAATAAAATATAACATAAATTTGTATTTTGAACAGAAATTTACATTTTGAACAGAAAATAAAATTTAACATAAATTTGTATTTTGAACAGAAATTTACATTTTGAACAGAAAATTAAATTTAACATAAATTTGTATTTTGAACAGAAATTTACATTTTGAACAGAAAATAAAATTTAACATAAATTTGTATTTTGAACAGAAATTTACATTTTGAACAGAAAATAAAATTTAACATAAATTTGTATTTTGAACAGAAATTTACATTTTGGACAGAAAATAAAATTTAACATAAATTTGTATTTTGAACAGAAATTTACATTTTGAACAGAAAATAAAATTTAACATAAATTTGTATTTTGAACAGAAATTTACATTTTGAACAGAAAATAAAATTTAACATAAATTTGTATTTTGAACAGAAATTTACATTTTGAACAGAAAATAAAATTTAACATAAATTTGTATTTTGAACAGAAATTTACATTTTGAACAGAAAATAAAATTTTACATAAATTTGTATTTTGAACAGAAATTTACATTTTGAACAGAAATTTACATTTTGAACAGAAAATAAAATTTAACATAAATTTGTATTAAATTTTGAACAGAAATTTACATTTTGAACAGAAAATAAAATTTAACATAAATTTGTATTTTGAACAGAAATTTACATTTTGAACAGAAAATAAAATTTAACATAAATTTGTATTTTGAACAGAAATTTACATTTTGAACAGAAAATAAAATTTAACATAAATTTGTATTTTGAACAGAAATTTACATTTTGAACAGAAAATAAAATTTAACATAAATTTGTTTTATTTTTTGAACAGAAATTTAACATTTTGGACAGAAAATAAAATTTAACATAAATTTTGTATTTTGAACAGAAATTTACATTTTGAACAGAAAATAAAATTTAACATAAATTTGTATTTTGAACAGAAATTTACATTTTGGACAGAAAATAAAATTTAACATAAATTTGTATTTTGAACAGAAATTTACATTTTGAACAGAAAATTAAATTTAACATAAATTTGTATTTTGAACAGAAATTTACATTTTGAACAGAAAATAAAATTTAACATAAATTTGTATTTTGAACAGAAATTTACATTTTGAACAGAAAACTAAAATTTAACATAAATTTGTATTTTGAACAGAAATTTACATTTTGGACAGAAAATAAAATTTAACATAAATTTGTATTTTGAACAGAAATTTACATTTTGGACAGAAAATAAAATTTAACATAAATTTGTATTTTGAACAGAAATTTACATTTTGGACAGAAAATAAAATTTAACATAAATTTGTATTTTGAACAGAAATTTACATTTTGAACAGAAAATAAAATTTAACATAAATTTGTATTTTGAACAGAAATTTACATTTTGAACAGAAAATAAAATTTAACATAAATTTGTATTTTGAACAGAAATTTACATTTTGAACAGAAAATAAAATTTAACATAAATTTGTATTTTGAACAGAAATTTACATTTTGAACAGAAAATAAAATTTAACATAAATTTGTATTTTGAACAGAAATTTACATTTTGGACAGAAAAATAAAATTTAACATAAATTTGTATTTTGAACAGAAATTTACATTTTGGACAGAAAATAAAATTTAACATAAATTTGTATTTTGAACAGAAATTTACATTTTGAACAGAAAATTAAATTTAACATAAATTTGTATTTTGAACAGAAATTTACATTTTGAACAGAAAATAAAATTTAACATAAATTTGTATTTTGAACAGAAATTTACATTTTGAACAGAAAATTAAATTAATTTGTATTTTAACATAAATTTGTATTTTGAACAGAAAATTTACATTTTGAACAGAAAATAAAATTTAACATAAATTTGTATTTTGAACAGAAATTTCAACATTTTGAACAGAAAATAAAATTTAACATAAATTTGTATTTTGAACAGAAATTTACATTTTGGACAGAAAATAAAATTTAACATAAATTTGTATTTTGAACAGAAATTTACATTTTGAACAGAAAATAAAATTTAACATAAATTTGTATTTTGAACAGAAATTTACATTTTGGACAGAAAATTAAATTTTAACATAAATTTGTATTTTGAACAGAAATTTACATTTTGAACAGAAAATAAAATTTAACATAAATTTGTATTTTGAACAGAAATTTACATTTTGAACAGAAAATAAAATTTAACATAAATTTGTATTTTGAACAGAAATTTACATTTTGAACAGAAAATAAAATTTAACATAAATTTGTATTTTGAACAGAAATTTACATTTTGGACAGAAAATAAAATTTAACATAAATTTGTATTTTGAACAGAAATTTACATTTTGGACAGAAAATAAAATTTAACATAAATTTGTATTTTGAACAGAAATTTACATTTTGAACAGAAAATAAAATTTAACATAAATTTGTATTTTGAACAGAAATTTACATTTTGAACAGAAAATAAAATTTAACATAAATTTGTATTTTGAACAGAAATTTACATTTTGAACAGAAAATAAAATTTAACATAAATTTGTATTTTGAACAGAAATTTACATTTTGGACAGAAAATAAAATTTAACATAAATTTGCATTTTGAACAGAAATTTACATTTTGAACAGAAAATAAAATTTAACATAAATTTGTATTTTGAACAGAATGTAACATATAGGACAGAAAATAAAATTTAACTTAAATTTGTATTTTGAACAGAAATTCACATTTTGGACAGAAATTTACATTTTGAACAGAAAATAACATGTAACATAAATTTGTATTTTAAACAGAAATTTACATTTTGAACAGAAAATAAAATTTAACATAAATTTGTATTTTGAACAGAAATTTACATTTTGGACAGAAATTTACATTTTGAACAGAAAATAACATGTAACATAAATTTGTATTTTAAACAGAAATTTACATTTTGAACAGAAAATAAAATTTAACATAAATTTGTATTTTGAACAGAAATTTACATTTTGAACAGAAAATAAAATTTAACATAAATTTGTATTTTGAACAGAAATTTACATTTTGAACAGAAAATAAAATTTAACATAAATTTGTATTTTGAACAGAAATTTACATTTTGCACAGAAAATAAAATTTAACATAAATTTGTATTTTGAACAGAAATTTACATTTTGAACAGAAAATAAAATTTAACATAAATTTGTATTTTGAACAGAAATTTACATTTTGAACAGAAAAACTAAATTTAACATAAATTTGTATTTTGAACAGAAATTTACATTTTGGACAGAAAATAAAATTTAACATAAATTTGTATTTTGAACAGAAATTTACATTTTGAACAGAAAATAAAATTTAACATAAATTTGTATTTTGAACAGAAATTTACATTTTGGACAGAAAATAAAATTTAACATAAATTTGTATTTTGAACAGAAATTTACATTTTGGACAGAAAATAAAATTTAACATAAATTTGTATTTTGAACAGAAATTTACATTTTGAACAGAAAATAAAATTTAACATAAATTTGTATTTTGAACAGAAATTTACATTTTGAACAGAAAATTAAATTTAACATAAATTTGTATTTTGAACAGAAATTTACATTTTGAACAGAAAATAAAATTTAACATAAATTTGTATTTTGAACAGAAATTTACATTTTGAACAGAAAATAAAATTTAACATAAATTTGTATTTTGAACAGAAATTTACATTTTGAACAGAAAATAAAATTTAACATAAATTTGTATTTTGAACAGAAATTTACATTTTGAACAGAAAATAAAATTTAACATAAATTTGTATTTTGAACAGAAATTTACATTTTGAACAGAAAATAAAATTTAACATAAATTTGTATTTTGAACAGAAATTTACATTTTGAACAGAAAATAAAATTTAACATAAATTTGTATTTTGAACAGAAATTTACATTTTGAACAGAAAATAAAATTTAACATAAATTTGTATTTTGAACAGAAATTTACATTTTGAACAGAAAATAAAATAGAAAATAAAATTTAACATAAATTTGTATTTTGAACAGAAATTTACATTTTGGACAGAAAATAAAATTTAACATAAATTTGTATTTTGAACAGAAATTTACATTTTGGACAGAAAATAAAATTTAACATAAATTTTTATTTTGAACAGAAATTTACATTTTGAACAGAAAATAATTTAACATACATTTGCATTTTGAACATAAATTTACATTTTGAACAGAAAATAAAATTTAACATAAATTTGTATTTTGAACAGAAATTTACATTTTGAACAGAAAATAAAATTTAACATAAATTTGTATTTTGAACAGAAATTTACATTTTGAACAGAAAATAAAATTTAACATAAATTTGTATTTTGAACAGAAATTAACATATAGGACAGAAAATAAAATTTAACTTAAATTTGTATTTTGAACAGAAAATTACATTTTGCACAGAATATTAAATTTAACATACATTTGCATTTTGAAGATAAATTTACATTTTGAACAGAAAATAAAATTTAACATAAATTTGTATGTTGAACTGAAATTTACATTTTGAACAGAAAACTAAATTTAACATAAATTTGTATTTTGAACAGAAAATTACATTTTGTACAGAAAATAAAATTTAACATAAATTTGTATTTTTAACAGAAATTTACATTTTGGACAGAAAATTAAATTATTTTTATAAAAAATTCCTTTTTTTTTTTTTTTTTTTTTTTATTTTTTTTTTTTTTTTTTTTTTTTTTTTTTTTTTTTTTTTTTTAAAAGTTTGTTTTTTTTTTCTTTTGGTTGTTTAAAAAAAAAATATGGAAAAACTTTTTGGAAATGTAAGAAAAAGCAAAATAAAAAACAATTCGGAAAAATTACACAAACAACAACATACATGTTTGCATAATATGAATGGCAAAAATGCTCTTCTCAAAGAGGAGATCAGGCAACTCTTTTTGTTTATGGCAGTGGGGGAAAAACTGTCTGGCTACTCTTTCAACCGCCACAAAAAATTTAAGAGTGTTTCAAGCAATAACACAAATTAACATGAAAATTCTGTTCCGTTCTGCTGGCAATACAAATTGCTTATGATTTATTGCGCCCTACTGAGTACAAAGGGCTTTTCACGATAATTATCGATGTATGGTGTGTATCGATGTATAATAATTGCATAACATTTGCATAATATAATTTCTACTGTTACAATTCGAATTCAGCTGTTACAATGCGAATTCATATTATTTCAGTGTTGACATAAGTCAAAGTAAGTATAACTCAAAATAACTCAAAATAAGTAAATGGCGCCAAAATACATATTTGCATTATGTGAATTGCAAAAGTACTCTTCTCAAAGCGAAGATCAGGCAACTCCTTTTGCCTTTGGAGGTTGGGGAAAACTGTCTGGCTACATCTTCAACCGACACAAAAATTTAAGAGTGATTCAAGCAATGAAACAAATTAATCTCAAATTTGAAATAGAGCTGAATCTGCAAAAAAACAAATGCCCTCCCCGTGTGTACACAAAATTCAGGATGCTATTAGTGTTCACTGTTTTCATCATTATTTTAGTATCTGTTATTTTGTATTAACTTGGTTTCTATTAAACATTAAATTAAAATATTGAGAACAAAATTGGAAGTATACGAAAAATCGAAATGAAAATAGTTCTGAGATATTACACGAACAACAACATACATATTTGCATAATATGAAAAGCAAAAGTACTCTTATCAAAGGGGAGATCAGGCAACTTTTGTTGCCTTCGGAGGTTGGGGAAAACTGTCTGGCTACTTCTTGAACCAAAACAAAGATTAATAGCGATAAAAAATTTGGCACGAGTCAAAAAATATTAAAATCGACTTCAATTAATCCGAATTCGTTTCAAAGAGGTTTCAAAATGCCGAGACGTAGCATAGGACGACAAAGCCGAAATACGCGCAATCATGCATTGAGAAGATTGCAAGAGACTGAGGAAGAGCGAGCTTCGCGAAATAGGTTGAACGCAGAACGTATGGCAAGATCACGATCAAACCGGCGGAATACTGTTGGTGACGATAATGATCGAAATGCAATACGAGTGCGTAATGTGCATAATTTGCATTTGTTGAATGCAGCATTTGCTTATGACCATAACGTCGATTACAGCGCTCACAGATTGGTCCAAATAGGTAAGATGGAAAATGTGTGTGCATATTGTCATGCCTTAAAATTTACAGGTGAAACACCGGGAATGTGTTGCTCAAGTGGGAAAGTCGTTTTACCTCGGATGGATCAACCACCGGAGCCATTGAAAGAGTACGTTTCAGGAAGAACACCAATGTCAAAGCATTTCTTAAGCCAAATATGTGCCTATAATTCGTGCTTCCAAATGACATCTTTCGGTGCTACTAAAATTGTTAGGGATAATTTTATGTCAACTTTTAAGGTAATATAATCGTTTGGCAAATCTTATCAGTGGTGTCTATACAAATTTTGATAGATATTCATTTAAATAGATACAAGGTCAAGTCTACCATATAGCCGGGTCATTGCTGCCTTTTGCCGATGGTGACTATCAATTTCTTCAAATATATTTCATCGGGAATAATGAAGACCAAATAAATCGACGGTGTGATTTTTGGAACCAACATTCGAAGAGAAGTGATTGCAGAGTTACAGCATCTTCTCCATGAAAACAACGCATTGGTTCAGTTATTTGAGATTGCACTTGATAGAATGCCAACTGATAACCACAGAATTATTATTCATGCGGATAAGGCACCTGCTAATGCAAGAACGTTCAATGCACCGGTTGTGAACGATGTAGCAATAGTGATTGCTGGAGATCAGTTCAATCAACGTGACATTATTTTGCGCCGAAGAAGTAATGAATTACAGAGAGTTTCGGAAACACATCGCTCATACGATGCATTACAATACCCGTTATTGTTTCCATATGGTGAAGACGGCTATCATTTCAACATAAAAATGATAAATCCACGCACCCGTGCTGAAGGAAAGAAACTGAGTGCAATGAATTATTATGCGTATCGCTTAATGATTCGCCAGAATAATGAAAATCATTTATTGAAATGTCGTCAACTATTCCACCAATATGTTGTGGATATGTACGCTAAAATCGAGACAGAGCGTTTGAATTTTATTCGTTACCATCAAGGAAAACTACGGTCGGAGGAATACGTTCATCTTCGCGATGCTGTAAACAACGATGGTGATATTAACAATATCGGCCAAATGATAATATTACCATCGTCTTATGTGGGTAGCCCTCGCCACATGTATGAATATTCGCAAGATGGGATGGCGTATGTCAGAAGATATGGTGGACCCGATTTCTTCATTACTATGACATGCAATCCACAATGGGCAGAAATTAAGGATCTTTTATTTGAGGGTCAATCACCGATTGATCGTCATGATGTAACAGCACGAGTATTTAGACAAAAGGTAAAAGCATTCATGGATTTCATTACCAAACACCAGATTTTCGGACCAGTCAACTGCTGGATGTATACCATTGAATGGCAAAAGAGAGGTTTGCCACACTGCCATACCTTGATTTGGTTAAATCGGAAAATAAGATCCGATGAAATTGATACTTTGATCTCAGCTGAAATTCCTGATCAAACAATCGACCCAGAACTTTTCCAAATAATAACCAAGAACATGGTTCATGGACCCTGTGGAGTGATGAATCCAACGTCTCCATGTATGATTGACGGCAAATGTTCAAAGCGTTATCCGAGATCATTAATAGCAGAAACCATTACTGGAACTGATGGTTACCCTCTATATAGACGACGATCGCAAAATGACAACGGTCAAACATTTGTTTTGAAATTTAGAAATCAACATATCACAATCGACAACAGTTGGATTGTGCCTTATTCACCATTAGCTGTCAAAGACGTTTAAGGCTCACATAAACGTCGAATATTGTAACTCAGTCAAGTCGATTAAATATATTTGTAAATATATAAACAAAGGAAGCGATATGGCTGTTTTTGGACTTGAAAATAGAAATGATGATATACAATAATACCAAATGGGTCGATATATTAGCAGCAATGAAGCGGTATGGCGTATTTTATCATTTCCAATACATGATCGTCACCCAGCGTTAATTCATCTTGCAATTCACCTTGAAAATGGTCAGCGTGTTTATTTTACAGAAGCGAATGCGCAAGAAAGAGCAGCAAATCCACCAGCTACAACATTAACGGCCTTTTTTGATTTGTGTCGAACGGATGAGTTTGCAAAGACATTGCTATATTCACAAGTACCAGAATACTTTACTTGGAATCAGCCTGGAAAGAGATTTGAAAAGCGAAAACGAGGAGAGCCTGTTAGCGGACATAATGGAGTTTTCAAATCTGATACAATTGGGCGAATGTACACTGTACATCCCAATAATTCTGAATGCTATTACTTGCGATTGTTGTTAGTGAATGTCCCAGGTCCCCAATCATTCACTGATTTAAGAACAGTTGACGGAATATTATGTGCAACATATCGTGAAGCGTGCCAACGTTTGCATTTACTTGAGGACGACACACATTGGAATGATACTCTCAATGATGCATGTTTGACATCCAGCCCATTTCAAATACGTGCGTTATTGGCTATAATAATATCGACATGTAATCCAACAAGGCCTCTGGAGTTGTGGAGAAATCATCGGGACAGTATGGCAGAGGATATTCGTCATCGTATGCGAATTATTTCTTCGAATCCGGATTTGGATTTTACCGATTCAATGTACAATGAAGCTTTGATAATAATTGAGGACATTTGCTTAAATATATGTAACAAAGCTTTGGCTCAATTGGGTATGATTGCGCCCAATCGAAATATGAATGATATAATGGATCTTGAATTACAACGTGAAATCCAATATGATCGAAATGAATTGAATACTTTGCTACAGACAAACATACAAAAATTAAATGAAGAACAAAAGGAGGTCTATGATGTGATTATGGAAACTGTCGAGGCAGGAACTGGCGGTTTCTTTTTTGATGCACCAGGAGGAACCGGTAAAACCTTCGTCGTTTCGTTGATTCTTGCTGCTATAAGATCACGTGGGAATTATGCATTAGCACTAGCTTCTTCCGGTATTGCTGCCACATTGTTGGATGGTGGAAGGACAGCTCATTCAGAACTTAAACTACCAATGAACGTCAATATATGCGAAACTCCTGTTTGTAATATTTCGAAACGATCGGCTATGGCAAAAGTTTTGCAAAGATGCCAAATTATAATTTGGGACGAATGCACTATGGCACACAAGAAATCTTTGGAAGCACTTGAAAGAACCATGAAAGATATCAGAGGAAATTCACGTTTGTTCGGTGGCGCTCTAATATTATTGTCAGGAGATTTTCGCCAAACGTTACCGGTTCTTGCGCGAGCTACACCAGCTGATCAATTGAATGCCTGCTTGAAATCATCATATTTGTGGAGATATGTTAGAACGTTGAAATTGATGACAAATATGCGTGTTCAATTACAAAACGATCCATGTGCTGCTAACTTTACAAAGCAGTTATTAGAAATGGGAAATGGCAAGATGCCTGTTGACAATGCAACTGGATTAATCACACTACCAAGCAACTTTTGCCGATTAGTAGACACGAAAGAAGTGTTGGTCGAAAAAGTTTTTCCAAATTTTGAAGAAAACTATCACAATCATACATGGCTTAGTGAACGTGCAATTTTAGCAGCAAAAAATAAGGACGTCAATGATTTAAACGCAAATATTTTACACAAAATTACGAATCCAGTTGTTTCATACAAATCGGTTGATACCATTATGGATCAGGATGAGGTAGTGAATTATCCCACCGAATTTTTAAATTCTCTTGATTTGCCAGGAATTCCTCCCCACAATTTGCAATTGAAAGTTGGGGCATCAATCATTATGCTTAGAAATTTAAATCATCCCAAACTTTGTAACGGAACAAGACTTGCAGTAAGAAAATTAATGACTAATCTTATTGAAGCCACTATTATAATAGGCAAGTACAAAGGCGAACATTTATTAATACCAAGAATTCCTATGATTCCTCCCGATTTGACGTTCAATTTTAAAAGACTTCAATTTCCTGTTCGCCTCGCTTTCGCTATAACAACAAATAAAGCACAAGGCCAATCATTGAAAGTTTGCGGCATTAATTTAGAAAATCCAGTTTTCTCCCATGGTCAACTGTATGTCGGATCGTCTCGCGTTGGAAAATCATCTGCTTTATATGTATACTGTCAAGATGGAAAAACTAAAAATGTTGTTTATTTAAAAGCACTTAATTAAAAAAACTTTTAAAAAATTTGTTGTCTGCATTATTTTTAACAAAATGTTTTTCCAACCAAAAAAGATTTTTCAATAGCAGGTAAATCTATAATACAAGAACAATAAAATACATTTAACATAAATTTGTATTTTGAAGAGAAATTAACATTTTGAACAGAAAATTAAATTTAACATAAATTTGTATTTTAAACAGAAATTTACATTTTGAACAGAAAATAAAATTTAACATAAATTTGTATTTTGAACAGATTTTAACATATAGGACAGAAAATAAAATTTAACTTAAATTTGTATTTTGAACAGAAAATTACATTTTGCACAGAATATTAAATTTAACATACATTTGCATTTTGAAGATAAATTTACATTTTGAACAGAAAATAAAATTTAACATATATTTGTATGTTGAACTGAAATTTACATTTTGAACAGAAAACTAAATTTAAAATAAATTTGTATTTTGAACAGAAAATTAAATTTAAAATAAATTTGTTTTTGAACAGAAATTAACATATAGGACAGAAAATAATTTGTATTTTAAACAGAAATTTACATTTTGAACAGAAAATAAAATTTAACAAAAATTTGTATTTTGAACAGAAATTCACATTTTGGACAGAAATTTATATTTTGAACAGAAGATAAAATTTAACATAAATTTGTATTTTGAACAGAAATTAACATATAGGACAGAAAATAAAATTTAACTTAAATTTGTATTTTAAACAGAAATTTACATTTTGAACAGAAAATAAAATTTAACATAAATTTGTATTTTAAACAGAAATTTACATTTTGAACAGAAAATTAAATATAACATAAATTTGTATTTTAAACAGAAATTTACATTTTGAACGGAAAATAAAATTTAACATAAATTTGTATTTTGAACAGAAATTTACATTTTGGACAGAAAATAAAATTTAACAAAAAATTGTATTTTGAACAGAAATTCACATTTTGGACAGAAATTTATATTTTGAACAGAAGATAAAATTTAACATAAATTTGTATTTTGAACAGAAATTAACATATAGGACAGAAAATAAAATTTAACTTAAATTTGTATTTTAAACAGAAATTTACATTTTGAACAGAAAATAAAATTTAACATAAATTTGTATTTTGAACAGAAATTTACATTTTGAACAGAAAATAAAATTTAACATAAATTTGTATTTTAAACAGAAATTAACATTTTGAAAAGAATATAAAATTTAACATAAATTTGTATTTTTAACAGAAATTTACATTTTGAACAGAAAATAAAATTAAACATAAATTTGCATTTTGAACTGAAATTTACATTTTGAACAGAAAATTAAATTTAAAATAAATTTGTATTTTGAACAGAAATTTACATTTTGCACAGAATATTAAATTTAACATACATTTGCATTTTGAACATAAATTTACATTTTGAACAGAAAATAAAATTTAACATAAATTTGTATTTTGAAGAGAAATTTACATTTTGAACAGAAAATTAAATTTAACATAAATTTGTATTTTGAACAGAAATTTACATTTTGCACAGAAAATTAAATTTAACATACATTTGAAACTTGAACAAAAATTTACATATTAAACAGAAAATAAAATTTAACAAAAAATTGTATTTTGAACAGAAATTTACATTTTGGACAGAAAATAAAATTTAACATAAATTTGTATTTGAACAAAATTTACATTTTGAACAGAAAATAAAATTTAACATAAATTTGTATGTTGAACAGAAATTTACATACTGAACAGAAAATAAAATTTAACATAAATTTGTATTTTGAACAGAAATTTACATTTTGAACAGAAAATAAAATGTAACATAAATTTGTATTTTAAACAGAAATTTACATTTTGAACAGAAAATTAAATATAACATAAATTTGTATTTTGAACAGAAATTTACATTTTGAACAGAAAATAAAATTTAACATAAATTTGTATTTTGAACAGAAATTTACATTTTGAACAGAAAATAAAATTTAACATAAATTTGTATTTTGAACAGAAATTTACATTTTGAACAGAAAATAAAATTTAACATAAATTTGTATTTTGAACAGAAATTTACATTTTGAACAGAAAATAAAATTTAACATAAATTTGTATTTTGAACAGAAATTAACATTTTGAACAGAAAATAAAAATTTAACATAAATTTGTATTTTGAACAGAAATTTACATTTTGGACAGAAAATAAAATTTAACATAAATTTGTATTTTGAACAGAAATTTACATTTTGGACAGAAAATAAAATTTAACATAAATTTGTATTTTGAACAGAAATTTACATTTTGAACAGAAAATAAAATTTAACATAAATTTGTATTTTGAACAGAAATTTACATTTTGGACAGAAAATAAAATTTAACATAAATTTGTATTTTGAACAGAAATTTACATTTTGGACAGAAAATAAAATTTAACATAAATTTGTATTTTGAACAGAAATTTACATTTTGAACAGAAAATAAAATTTAACATACATTTGCATTTTGAACATAAATTTACATTTTGAACAGAAAATAAAATTTAACATAAATTTGTATTTTGAACAGAAATTTACATTTTGCACAGAAAATAAAATTTAACATAAATTTGTATTTTGAACAGAAATTTACATTTTGAACAGAAAATAAAATTTAACATAAATTTGTATTTTGAACAGAAATTTACATTTTGAACAGAAAATAAAATTTAACATAAATTTGTATTTTGAACAGAAATTTACATTTTGAACAGAAAATAAAATTTAACATAAATTTGTATTTTGAACAGAAATTTACATTTTGGACAGAAAATAAAATTTAACATAAATTTGTATTTTGAACAGAAATTTACATTTTGAACAGAAAATAAAATTTAACATAAATTTGTATTTTGAACAGAAATTTACATTTTGGACAGAAAATAAAATTTAACATAAATTTGTATTTTGAACAGAAATTTACACTTTGAACAGAAAATAAAATTTAACATAAATTTGTATTTTGAACAGAAATTTACATTTTGAACAGAAAATAAAATTTAACATAAATTTGTATTTTGAACAGAAATTTACATTTTGGACAGAAAATAAAATTTAACATAAATTTGTATTTTGAACAGAAATTTACATTTTGAACAGAAAATAAAATTTAACATAAATTTGTATTTTGAACAGAAATTTACATTTTGAACAGAAAATAAAATTTAACATAAATTTGTATTTTGAACAGAAATTTACATTTTGGACAGAAAATAAAATTTAACATAAATTTGTATTTTGAACAGAAATTTACATTTTGGACAGAAAATAAAATTTAACATAAATTTGTATTTTGAACAGAAATTTACATTTTGAACAGAAAATAAAATTTAACATAAATTTGTATTTTGAACAGAAATTTACATTTTGAACAGAAAATAAAATTTAACATAAATTTGTATTTTGAACAGAAATTTACATTTTGAACAGAAAATAAAATTTAACATAAATTTGTATTTTGAACAGAAATTTACATTTTGGACACAGAAAATAAAATTTAACATAAATTTGTATTTTGAACAGAAATTTACATTTTGAACAGAAAATAAAATTTAACATAAATTTGTATTTTGAACAGAAATTTACATTTTGAACAGAAAATAAAATTTAACATAAATTTGTATATTTTGAACAGAAATTTACATTTTGAACAGAAAATAAAATTTAACATAAATTTGTATTTTGAACAGAAATTTACATTTTGAACAGAAAATAAAATTTAACATAAATTTGTATTTTGAACAGAAATTAACATTTTGGACAGAAAATAAAATTTAACATAAATTTGTATTTTGAACAGAAATTTACATTTTGAACAGAAAATAAAATTTAACATAAATTTGTATTTTAAACAGAAATTTACATTTTGAACAGAAAATAAAATTTAACATAAATTTGTATTTTGAACAGAAATTTACATTTTGAACAGAAAATAAAATAAAATTAACATAAATTTGTATTTTGAACAGAAATTTACATTTTGAACAGAAAATAAAATTTAACATAAATTTGTATTTTGAACAGAAATTTACATTTTGAACAGAAAATAAAATTTAACATAAATTTGTATTTTGAACAGAAATTTACATTTTGAACAGAAAATAAAATTAAACATAATTTTGTATTTTGAACAGAAATTTACATTTTGAACAGAAAATAAAATTTAACATAAATTTGTATTTTGAACAGAAATTTACATTTTGAACAGAAAATAAAATTTAACATAAATTTGTATTTTGAACAGAAATTTACATTTTGAACAGAAAATAAAATTTAACATAAATTTGTATTTTGAAGAGAAATTTACATTTTGAACAGAAAATAAAATTTAACATAAATTTGTATTTTGAACAGAAATTTACATTTTGGACAGAAAATAAAATTTAACATAAATTTGTATTTTGAACAGAAATTAACATTTTGGACAGAAAATAAAATTTAACATAAATTTGTATTTTGAACAGAAATTTACATTTTGGACAGAAAATAAAATTTAACATAAATTTGTATTTTGAACAGAAATTTACATTTTGAACAGAAAATAAAATTTAACATAAATTTGTATTTTGAACAGAAATTTACATTTTGGACAGAAAATAAAATTTAACATAAATTTGTATTTTGAACAGAAATTTACATTTTGAACAGAAAATAAAATTTAACATAAATTTGTATTTTGAACAGAAATTTACATTTTTGAACAGAAAATAAAATTTGATCATAAATTTGTATTTTGAACAGAAATTAACTTTTAGGACAAAAAATTTATTTTAACTTAAATTTGTATTTTGAACAGAAATTTACATTTTGGACGGAAAATAAAATTTAACAAAAATTTGTATTTTGAACAGAAATTTACATTTTGTGACAGAAAAATAAAATTTAAACATAAATTTGTAATTTTGAACATAAATTTACATTTTGAAAAGAAAATAAAATTTAACACACATTTGTATTTTTAACAGAAATTTACATTTGGACAGAAAAAAAAATTAAAAAAAAACAAAAATTAGGATTTTGGTCTGAAATTTACATTTTGGACAGAAAATGAAATTTAAAATAAATTTGTATTTTGAACTGAAATTTACATTTTGCACAGAAAATTACTTAACGTGTAACTTTTGCATTTGAACATAAATTTACATTTTGGACAGAAAATAAAATTTAAAAAAAATTTGTATTTTGAACAGAAATTTACATTTTGAACAGAAAATAAAATTTAACAAAGATTTGTATTTTGAAGTTACTGAATAGTAATTTATATTTTGAACAGAAATTAAATATAATATAAATTTGTATTTTAAACAGTTTAATTTTGAAGGAAAATAAATTTTAAGATAAATTTTTATTTTGAACAGAAATTTAAGCATTTTGATAGAATTTTATATTTAACAGAAAATAAAAATTTTAAATATAAATTTGTATTTTAACAGAAATTAACATATAGAACACAAAATAAAAACTTAACATAAATTTGTGTTTTGAACAAAAATTTACATTTTGGACAGAAAATAATATTTAACAAAAATTTGTATTTTAAACAGAAATTTACATTTTGGACAGAAAATAAAAATTTAACATAAATTTGTATTTTAAACAGTAGTTTACATTTTGGACAGAAAATAAAATTTAACATAGTAATATACATTTTGGACAGAAATTTATATTTTGGACAGAAAATAAAATTAAACATAAATTTGTATTTTGAACTGAAATTAATATTTAGGACAGAAAATAAAATTTAACATAAATTTGTATTTTAACGTTTACTTTGAACAGAAAATAAAATTTGACATAAATTAGTATTTTGAACTGAAATTTACTTTTGGACGGAAAATAAAATTTAACATAAATTTGTATTTAAAACAGAAATTAACATTTTGAACGGAAAATAAAATTAAACATAAATTTTGTATTTTTAACAGAAATATACATTGAACAGAAAATAAAAATTATACATGACTTGTATTTAGACGAGAAATTTACATTTCGAACAAAAAATAAAAATTTAACATAAATTTGCATTTTGAACTGAACTTTACATTTTGAACAGAAAATAAAATTTAACATAAATTTGTATTTTAAACAGAAATTTACATTTTGGACAGAAAATAAAATTTAACATAAATTTGTATTTTGAACAGAAATTTACATTTTGAACAGAAAATAAAATTTAACTAAATTTGTATTTTAAAACGGAAATTTACATTTTGAACAGAAAATAAAATTTAACATAAATTTGTATTTTGAACAGAAATTTACATATTGAATAGAAAATAAAATTAACATAACTTGTACTGAAGAAATTTACATTTTGAACAGAAAATAAAATTTAACATAAATTTGTATTTTGAACAGAAATTAACATTTTGACAGAAAATAAAATTTAACATAAATTTGTATTTTAAACAGAAATTTACATTTTGAACAGAAAATAAAATTTAACATAAATTTGTATTTTAACAGAAATTTACATTTTGGAACAGAAAATAAAATTTAACATAAATTTGTATTTAGAACAGAAATTTACATTTGAACAGAAAATTAAATTTAACATAAATTTGTATTTTGAACAGAAATTTACATTTTGAACAGAAAATAAAATTTAACATAAATTTGTATTTTAAACAGAAATTTACATTTTGGACAGAAAATAAAATTTAACAAAAATTTGTATTTTTAATGAAATTTACATTTGGACAGAAAATTACATTTTGAACAGAAAATTGTATTTTTAACATAAATTTGTATTTTGAACAGAAATTTACATTTTGGGACAGAAAATTAATTTAACATAAATTTGTATTTTGAACAGAAATTTACATTTTGAACAGAAAATAAAATTTAACATAAATTTGTATTTTGAACCAGAAATTTACATTTTGAACAGAAAATAAAATTTAACATAATTTTGTATTTTGAACAGAAAATTACTTTTTGAACAGAAAATAAAATTTAACATAAATTTGTATTTGAACAGAAATTTACATTTTGAACAAAATAAATTTTAACATAAATTTGTATTTTAAACAGAAATTTACATTTGAACAGAAAATAAAATTTAACAAAAATTTGTATTTTAAACAGAAATTTACATTTTGGAAGAAAATAAAATTTAACAAAAATTTGTATTTTGAAACAGAAATTTACATTTTGAACAGAAAATAAAATTTAACATAAATTTGTATTTTGAACAGAAATTTACATTTGAACAGAAAATAAAATTTAACATAAATTTAAATATTTTGAACAGAAATTTATATTTTGAACAGAAAATAAAATTTAACATAAATTTGTATTTTTAACAGAAATTTACATTTTGAACAGAAATAAAATTTAACAATAAATTTGTATTTTGAACAGAAATTTACATTTTGAACAGAAAATAAAATTTAACATAAATTGTATTTTGAACAGAAATTTACATTTTGAACAGAAAATTAAATTTAACATAAATTTGTATTTTGAACAGAAATTTACATTTTGAACGGAAAAATAAAATTTAACAAAAATTTGTATTTTGAACAGAAATTTACATTTTGAACAGAAAATTAAATTTAACATAAATTTGTATTTTTAACAGAAATTTACATTTTGAACAGATAATAAAATTTAACATAAATTTGTATTTTAAACAGAAATTTACATTTTGAACAGAAAATTAAATTCAACAAAAAATTGCATTGTTGAACAGAAATTTACATTTTGAAGAAAATAGAAAAAAGTAAAATTTAGCATAAAATTGTATTTTGAACAGAAATTACATTTTGGACAGAAAATAAAATTTAACATAAATTTGTATTTTGAACAGAAATTTACATTCTGAATAGAAAATAAAATTTAACATAAATTGGTATATTTTGAACAGAAATTTACATTTTGAACAGAAAATTAAATTTAACATAAATTTGTATTTTGAACAGAAATTTACATTTTGAACAGAAAATAAAATTAAACATAAATTTGCATTTTGAACAGAAATTTACATTTTGAACAGAAAAATAAAATTTAACATAAATTTGTATTTTGAACAGAAATTTACATTTTGGACAGAAAATAAAATTAACATAAATTTGTATTTTGAACAGAAATTTACATTTGTACAGAAAATAAAATTTAACATAAATTTGCATTTTGAACAGAAATTTACATTTTGAACAGAAAATAAAATTTAACATAAAAAATTTGTATTTTGAACAGAATATAACATTTTGCACAGAATATTAAATTTAACATAAATTTGCATTTTGAACTGAAAATTACATTTTGGACAGAACATAATATTTAACAAAAATTTGTATTTTGAACAGAAATTTACATTTTGAACAGAAAATTAAATTTAACATAAATTTGTATTTTGAACAGAAATTTACATTTTGGACAGAAAATAAATTTAACATAAATTTGTATTTTTGACAGAAATTTACATTTTGGACAGAAAATAAAATTTAACACAAATTTGCATTTTGAACAGAAATTTACATTTTGAACAGAAAAATAAAATTTAACAAAAATTTGCCTTTTGAACAGAAATTTACATTTTGAACAGAAAATTAAATTTAACATGAATTGCATTTAAACATAAATTTACATTTTGAACAGAAAATAAAATTTAACATAAATTTGTACTTTTGAACAGAAATTTACATTTTTTGAACAGAAAATAAAATTTAACAAAAATTTGTATTTTGAACAGAAATTTACCTTTTGAACAGAAAATAATTTAACCAAATTTGTATTTCAGATCAGAAATTAAAATTTTGAACGATTAAATTGTGTAAATAATTTTGTATTTTGAAAATTTACATTTTGACAGAAAATAAAATTTAACATAAATTTGTATTTTGAACAGAAATTTACATTTTGAACAGAAAATAAAATTTAACATAAATTTGTATTTTGAACAGAAATTTACATTTTGAACAGAAAATTAAATTTAACATAAATTTGCATTTTTTGACTGAAATTTACATTTTGAACAGAAAATAAAACTTTAAAATAAATTTGTATTTTGAACAGAAATTTACATTTTGGACAGAAAATTAAATTTAACATAAATTTGTATTTTGAACAGAAATTTACATTTTGAACAGAAAATTAAATTTAAGTAAATTTGCATTTTAGAACAGAAATTTACATTTTGAACAGAAAATAAAATTTAACAAAAATTTGTATTTTGAACAGAAATTTACATTTGAACAGAAAATAAAATTTAACATAAATTTGTATTTTGAACAGAAATTTACATTCTGAACAGAAAATAAAATTTAACATAAATTTGTATTTTGAACAGAAATTTACATTTTGGAACAGAAAATTAAATTTAACATAAATTTGTATTTTGAACAGAAATTAACATTTTGGACAGAAAATAAAATTTAACTTAAATTTGTATTTTGAACAGAAATTTACATTTTGAACAGAAAATAAAATTTAACATAAATTTGTATTTTGAACAGAAATTTACATTTTGAACAGAAAATAAAATTTAACATAAATTTGTATTTTAAACAGAAATTTACATTTTGAACAGAAAATAAAATTTAACATAAATTTGTATTTTGAACAGAAATTTACATTTTGAACAGAAAATAAATTTAAACATAAATTTGTATTCTGAACAGAAATTAACATTTTGGACAGAAAATAAAATTTAACATAAATTTGTATTTTAAACAGAAATTTACATTTTGGAACAGAAAACCCTATAAATTTAACGTAAATGTGCATTTTAAACTGAAATTTACATTTTGAACAGAAAATAAAATTTAACATAAATTTGTATTTTAAACAGAAATTTACATATTGAACAGAAAATAAAACTTAACATAGATTTGTATTTTGAACAGAAATATACATTTTGGACAGAAAATAAAATTTAACTATAAATTTGTATTTTGAACAGAAATTTACATTTCGATCAGAAAAATAAAATTTAACATAAATTTGTATTTTGAACGTGAAATATACATTTGCACAGAAAATTAAATTTAACATAAATTTGTATTTTGAATAGAAATTTACATTTTGAACAGAAAATAAAATATAACAAAATTTGTATTTTTTAACACGAAATTTACATTTTTCTTGAACAGAAAATAAAATTTAACATTAATTTGTATTTTGAACAGAAATTTACATTTTGAACAGAAAAGAATAAATTTAACATAAATTTGTATTTTGAACAGAAATTTACATTTTGAACAGAAGATAAAATTTAACATAAATTTGTATTTTTAACAGAAATTTACATTTTGACAGAAAATAAAATTTAACGTAAATTTGTATTTTGAAACAGAAAATTACATTTTGGACAGAAAATAAAATTTAACATAAATTTGTATTTTGAACAGAAATTTACATTTTGAACAGAAAATAAAATTTAACATAAATTTGTATTTTGAACTGAAATTTACATTTTGAACAGAAAATAAAATTTAACATAAATTTGTATTTTGAACAGAAAATTACATTTTGCACAGAAAATAAAATTTAACATAAATTTGTATTTTGAACAGAAATTTACATTTTGGACAGAAAATAAAATTTAACATAAATTTGTCATTTTAAACAGAAATTTACATTTTATTTTGACAAAACAGAAAATAAAATTTAACATAAATTTGTATTTTAAACAGAAATTTACATTTTGAACAGAAAATAAAAAATTTAACATAGATTTGTATTTTGAACAGAAATTTACATTTTGAACAGAAAATAAAATTTAACATAAATTTGTATTTTGAACTGAAATTTACATTTTGAACAGAAAATAAAATTTAACATAAATTTGTATTTTGAACAGAAATTTACATTTTGGACAGAAAATAAAATTTAACATAATTTTGTTTTTTTAAAACAGAAAATTTACATTTTGAACAGAAAATAAAATTTAACATAAATTTGTATTTTGAACAGAAATTTACATTTTGAACAGAAAATAAAATTTAACATAAATTTGTATTTTGAACAGAAATTTACATTTTGGACAGAAAATAAAAATTTAACTAAAATTTGTATTTTGAACAGAAATTTACATTTTGAACAGAAAATAAAATTTAACATAAATTTGTATTTTTAACAGAAATTTACATTTTGACAGAAAATAAAATTTAACATAAATTTGTATTTTGAACAGAAATATTACATTTTGAACAGAAAATAAAATTTAACATAAATTTTATTTTGAACAGAAATTTACATTTGGACAGAAAATAAAATTTAACATAAATTTGTATTTTGAACAGAAATTTACATTTTGACAGAAAATAAAATTTAACATAAATTTGTATTTTGAACAGAAATTTACATTTTGGACAGAAAATAAAATTTGACATAAATTTTTTGAACTGAAATTCACATTTTAAAATTTAACATAAATTTGTATTTTGAACAGAAATTTACATTTTGAACAGAAAAATAAAATTTAACATAAATTTGTATTTTAAACAGAAATTTACATTTTGAACAGAAATAAAAATTTACATAAATTTGTATTTTGAACAGAAATTTACATTTTGAACAGAAAATAAAATTTAACATAAATTTGTATTTTAAACAAAAAATTACATTTTGAGACAGAAAATAAAAATTTAACATTAAAATTTGTATTTTGAACAGAAATTTACATTTTGGACAGAAAATAAAATTTAACATAAAATTTGTGATTTTGAACAGAAATTTACATTTTGGACAGAAAATAAAATTTAACATAAATTTGTATTTTGAACAGAAATTAACATTTTGAACAGAAAATAAAATTTAACATAATTTTGTATTTTGAACAGAAATTTACATTTTGAACAGAAAATAAAATTTAACATAAATTTGTATTTTGAACAGAAACTTACATTTTGAACAGAAAATAAAATTTAACATAAATTTGTATTTTGAACAGAAATTTACATTTTGAACAGAAAATTAAATTTAACATAAATTTGTATTTTGAACAGAAATTTACATTTTGGACAGAAAATAAAATTTGACATAAATTTGTATTTTGAACAGAAATTTACATTTTGAACAGAAAATAAAATTTAACATAAATTTGTATTTTAAACAGAAATTTACAATTTTGAACAGAAAATAAAATTTAACATAAATTTGTATTTCGAACAGAAATTAACATTTTGGACAGAAAATTAAATTTAACATAAATTTGTATTTTGAACAGAAATTTACATTTTGAACAGAAAATAAAATTTAACAATAAATTTGTATTTTGAACAGAAATTTACATTTTGAACAGAAAATAAAATTTAACATAAATTTGTATTTTGAACAGAAATTTACATTTTGGACAGAAAATAAATTTAACATAAATTTGTATTTTGAACAGAAATTAACATTTTGAACAGAAAATAAAATTTAACATAAATTTGTATTTTGAACAGAAATTTACATTTTGGACAGAAAATAAAATTTAACATAATTTTGTATTTTGAACAGAAATTTACATTTTGAACAGAAAATAAAATTTAACATAAATTTGTATTTTGAACAGAAATTAACATTTTGAACAGAAAATAAAATTTAACATAAATTTGTATTTTGAACAGAAATTAACATTTTGGGACAGAAAAATAAATTTAATATAAATTTGAACAGAAATTTACATTTTGAAACAGAAAAATTAAATTTAACATAAATTTGTATTTTGAACAGAAATTTACATTTTGAACAGAAAATAAAATTTAACATAAATTTGTATTTTAAACAGAAATTTACATTTTGGACAGAAAATAAATTTAACATAAATTTGTATTTTTAGACAGAAATTTACATTTTGAACAGAAAATAAAATTTAACTAAATTTGTATTTTTGAACAGAAATTTACATTTTGAACAGAAAATAAAATTTAACAAAATTTGTATTTTGAACAGAAATTTACATTTTGAACAGAAAATAAAATTTAACATAAATTTGTATTTTAACAAAAATTTACATTTTGGACAGAAAATAAAATTTACATAAATTGTATTTTGAACAGAAATTTACATTTTGGGACAGAAAATAAAAATTTTAACATAAATTTGTATTTTGAACAGAAATTAACATTTTGGACAGAAAATAAAATTAACATAAATTTGTTTTTGAACAGAAATTTACATTTTGAACAGAAAATAAAATTTAACATAAATTTGTATTTTGAACAGAAATTTTAACATTTAATTTTGAACAGAAAATAAAATGTAACATAAATTTGTATTTTGAACAGAAATTTACATTTTGGACAGAAAATCGGTAAATTTACATAAATTTGTATTTTGAAACAGAAATTTACATTTTGGACAGAAAATTAAACACATAAATTTATATTAATTTGTATTTTGAACAGAAATTTACATTTCGAACAGAAAATTAAATTTAACATAAATTTGTATTTTGAACAGAAATTTACATTTTGAACGAAAATAAAATTGAACATAAATTTTATTTTACAGAAATTTACATTTGAACAGAAAATAAAATTTAACATAAATTTATTTCTTAACATTTAAAATTTACATTTTGAACGGAAAATAAAATTTAACATAAATTTGTATTTTGAATAGAAATTTAAATTTTGAACAGAAAATAAAATTTAACATAAATTTGTATTTTAACAGAAATTTACATTTTGAACAGAAAATAAAATTAACATAAATTTGTATTTTGAACAGAAATTTACATTTTGAACAGAAAATAAAATTTAACATAAATTTGTATTTTGAACAGAAATTTACATTTTGAACAGAAAATAAAACTGAACAAAAATTTATATTTTGAACAGAAATTTACATTTTGAACAGAAAATAAAATTTAACATAGTTTGTTTTTGAACAGAAATTTACATTTTGAACAGAAAATAAAATTTAACATAAATTTGTATTTTGAACAGAAATTTACATTTTGAACAGAAAATAAAATTTAACATAAATTTGTATTTTGAATAGAAATTTACATTTTGAACAGAAAATAAAATTGAACATAAACTTAATTTCGAACAAAAATTTACATTTTGAACAGAAAATAAAATTTAACATAAATTTGTATTTGTGGAACAGAAATTTGTGTTTGTGAAAAAATTACATTTCGAACAGAAAATGTAAATTCTAACATAAATTTGTATGGTTTTTTAAATTCAGAAATTTACATTTTGAACAGAAAATAAAATTTAACATAATTTTATATTTTGAAAAGAAATTTACATTCTGAACAGAAAATAAAATTAATATAAATTTGTATTTTGAACACAAATTTACATTTTGAACAGAAAATTAAATTTAACTTAAATTTGTATTTTGAACAGAAATTAATATTTTGAACAGAAAATAAAATTTAACATAAATTTGTATTTTGAACAGAAATTAAATTTTCTATATTTTGAACAGAAAATAAAATTTAACATAAATTCGTATTTTGAACAGAAATTAACATTTTGAACAGAAAATAAAATTTAACATAAATTTGTATTTTGAACAGAAAGTTACATTTTGAACTAAAAATAAAATCTTAACATAAATTTGTATTTTTAACAGAAATTTACATTTTGAACAGAAAATAAAATTTAACATAAATTTGTATTTTGAAGAAAATTTACATTTTGAACAGAAAATTAAATTTAATATAAATTTGTATTCTTGAAAATCAGAAATTACATTCTGAACAGAAAATAAAATTTAACATAAATTTGTATTTTGAACAGAAATTAACATTTTGCACAGAACATTAAACTGAACATAATTTTGCATTTTAAACAAAATTTACATTTTGAACAGAAAAATGAAAATTTAACTTAAATTTGTATTTTGAACAGAAATTTACATTTTGAACAGAAAATTAAATTTAACATAAATTTGTATTTTAACAGAAATTACATTTTGAACAGAAAATAAAATTTAACATAAACTTGTATTTTGAACAGAAATTTACATTTTGAACAGAAAATAAAATTTAACATAAATTTGTATTTTGAACAGAAATTCACATTTGAACAGAAAGTAAAATTTAACATAAATTTGTATTTTGAACAGAAATTTTACATTCTGAACAGAAAATAAAATTTAACATAATTTTGTATTTAAACAGAAATTTACATTTTGAACAGAAAATTAAATTTAACATAAATTTGTATTTTTAACAGAAAATGACATTTTGAACAGAAAATAAAATTTAACATAAATTTATATTTTGAACAAAGAAATAAATTTTAACATAAATTTGTTTTTTTGAACATTAAATTTACATTTTGAACAGAAAATAAAATTTAACATAAATTTGTATTTTTAACAAAAATTTACATTTTGAACAGAAATAAAATTTAACATAAATTTGTATTTTAAACAGAAATTTACATTTTGAACAGAAAATAAAATTTAACATAAATTTGTAATCTGAACAGAAATTTACATTTAGAACAGAAAATATCATTTAACATTAATTTATACTTGACCATGAAATTTACATTTTGAACAGAAAATAAAATTTAACATTAATTTGTATTTTGAAAAGAAATTTACATTTTGAACAGAAAATAAAATTTAACATAAATTTGCATTTTTAACAGAAATTTACATTTTGAACAGAAAATAAAATTTAACATAAATTTGTGTATTTTGAACAAAAATTTACATTTTGAACAGAAAATAAAATTTAACATAAATTTGTATTTTGAACAGAAATTTACATTTGAACGGAAAATAAAATTTAACATAAATTTGTATTTTGAACAGAATATTTACATTTTGGGGGAACAGAATATAAAATTTAACATAAATTTGTATTTTGAACAGAAATTTACATTCTGAACAGAAAAATAAAATTTAACATAAATTTGTATTTTGAACAGAAATTAACATTTTGACAGAAAATAAAATTTAACAAAAATTTGTATTTTGAACAGAAATTTACATTTTGAACAGAAAATAAAATTTAACATAAATTTGTATTTTAAACAGAAATTTACATTTTGAACAGAAAATAAAATTTAACATAAATTTGTATTTTGAACATAAATTTACATTTTGGACAGAAAATTAAATTTAACATAAATTTGTATTTTGAACAGAAATTTACATTTTGGACAGAAAATTAAATTTAACATAAATTTGTATTTTGAACAGAAATTTACATTTTGAACAGAAAATTTAACATAATTTTGTATTTTGAACACGTTTGGAAGAAATTTTGAATATAAATAAATTTATTTTGAAAAAGAAATTTACATTTAGACAGAAAATAAAATTTAACATAAATTTGTATTTTAAACAGAAATTTACATTTTGAACAGAAAACAAAATTTAACATAAATTTGTATTTTAACAGAATTTACATTTTGAACAGAAAAATAAAATTTAACATAAATTTGTATTTTTGAAGAGAAATTTACATTTTGAACAAAAAATAAAATTTAACATAAATTTGTATTTTTAAATAAAAGAAATTAACATTCTGTACAGAGAGGAAAATAGGAATTTATTCATATATATTTGGATATATAGTAAATTTAACATAAATTTGTATTTTGAACAGAAATTTAATATTTTAGATAGAAAATAAAATTTAATATAAATTTGTATTTTAAACAGAAATTTACATTTTGAACAGAAAATTAAATTTAACATAAATTTGTATTTTGAACAGAAATTTACATTTGAACAGAAAATAAAATTTAACATATATTTGTATTTTGAACATAAATTTACATTTTGACAGAAAATAAAATTTGACATAAATTTGTATTTTGAACAGAAATTTACATTTTGGACAGAAAATAAAATTTAACATAAATTTGTATTTTATAAAGAAATTTACATTTTGAACAGAAAATAAAATTTAACATAAATTTGTATTTTGAACAGAAATTTACATTTTGGACAGAAAATAAAATTTAACATAAATTTGTATTTTAAACAGAAATTTACATTTTGAACAGAAAATAAAATTGAACATAAATTCGTTATTTTTTTGAACAGAAATTTACATTTGGAACAGAAAATAAAATTAACATAAATTTGTATTTTGAACAGGAATTTACATCATTTTGAACAGAAAAATTTAATTATTGAACATTAAATTTAACATAAATTTGTATCTTAAACAGAAATTTACATTTTGAACCAGAAAATTAAATTTAACATAAATTTGTATTTAAACAGAAAATTTACATTTTGAACAGAAAATAAAATTTTTATCATAAATTTGTATTTTAAACAGAAATTTACATTTTGAACAGAAAATAAAAATTGACATAAATTTGTATTTTGAACAGAAATTTACATTTTTGGACAGAAAATAAAATTTAACATAAATTTGTATTTTGAACAGAAATTTACATTTTGAACCAGAAAATTAAATTTAACATAAATTTGTATTTTGAACAGAAATTTACATTTTGACAAAGATATTTAACATAAATTTGTTTTTGAACCAAATAACATTTGGAAAAAATTAAATTTAATATAAACTTAAATTTTAGACATTTTGAAAAAATAAATTTAACATAAATTTGTATTTAGAACAGAAATTTAAATTTATACAGAAAATAAAATTTAACATAAATTTTACTTTGAAGAGAAATTTACATTTTGGACAGAAAATAAAATTAACATAAATTTGTATTTTGAACAGAAATTTACATTTGACAGAAAATAAAATTCAACATAATTTCCATTTTGAACAGAAACTTACATTTTGTACTGAAAATTAAATTTAACATAAATTTGTATTTTGAACAGAAATTTACATTTTGGACAGAAAATTAAATTTAACATAAATTTGTATTTTGAACAGAAATTGACATTTTGAAAAGAAAATAAAATTTAACATAAATTTGTATTTTAAACAGAAATTTACATTTTGTACTGAAAATTAAATTTAACATAAATTTGTATTTTGAACAGAAATTTACATTTTGGACAGAAAATAAATTTAGACAAAAATCTTGTATTTTGAACAGAAATTTACATTTTGAACAGAAAATAAAATCCAACATAAATTTGTATTTTGAACAGAAATTTACATTTTGAACAGAAAATAAAATTTAACATAAATTGTATTTGAACAGAAATTTACATTTTGAACAGAAAAATAAAATTTAACATAAATTTGTATTTTGAACAGAAATTTACATTTTGAACAGAAAATAAAATTTAACAAAATTTGGTATTTGTATTTTGAACAGAAATTTACATTTTGAACAGAAAATAAAATTTAACATAAATTTGTATTTTGAACAGAAATTTTACATTTTGAACAGAAAATAAAATTTAACATAAATTTGTATTTTGAACAGAAATTTACATTTTGGACAGAAAATTAAATTTAACATAAATTTGTATTTTGAACAGAAATTTACATTTTGAACAGAAAATAAATTTAACATAAATTTGTATTTTTAACAAAAGTTACATTTTGAACAAAAATTAAATTTAACATAAATTTGTATTTTGAACAGAAATTTACATTTTGGACAGAAATTGAAATTTAACATAAATTTGTATTTTGAACAGAAATTTACATTTTGAACAGAAAATAAAATTTAACATAAATTTGTATTTTGAACAGAAATTTACATTTTGAACAGAAAATAAAATTTGACATAAATTTGTATTTTGAACAGAAATTTACATTTTGAACAGAAAATTTAACATAAATTTGTATTTTGAACAGAAATTTACATTCTGAACAGAAAATAAAATTTAACATAAATTTGTATTTTTGAACAGAAATTACATTTTGAACAGAAAAAAAAATTTAACATAAATTTGTATTTTTGAACAGAAATTTACATTCTGAACAGAAAATTAAATTTAACATGAATTTGCATTTTAAACAGAAATTTACATTCTGAACAGAAAATGAAATTTAACATAAATTTGCATTTTTAACAGAAATTTACATTTTGAACAGAAAATAAAATTTAACATAAATTTGTATTTTGAACAGAAATTTACATTTTGGACAGAAAATAAAATTTAACATAAATTTGTATTTTGAACAGAAATTTACATTTTGGACAGAAAGTTAAATTTGCATAATTTTACATTTAGAACAGAAATTTACATTTTGAACAGAAACTAAAAATTTAACTTATAAATTTGTATCTTTGAAGAGAAATTTACATTTCTGGGACAGAAAATGAATAATTTAACAAAATTTGTTTGAACTACAATTTGACAGAAATTTTAACATTTTTGAACATATCAAAAATAAAATTTAACATAAATTTGTATTTTGAAACAGAAATTGTTACATTTTTTGAAACAAGAAAATATACTCTAACATAAATTTGTAACATAAATTACACATTTTGGAACAGAAAATAAAATTTAACATAAATTTGTATTTTGAACAGAAATTTACATTTTGAACAGAAAATTAAATCTTAACATAAATTTGTATTTTGAACAGAAATTTACATTTTGAACAGAAAATGAAATTCTAACATAAATTCGTATTTTGAACAGAAATTTACATTTTGAACAGAAAAGTATAAAATTTAACAATAAATTTGTATTTTGAACAGAAATTTACATTTTGAACAGAAAATAAAATTTTAACAAAAATTTGGTATTTTGAATAGAAATTCTACATTTTGAACAGAAAATAAAATTTGACATGAAATTTGTATTTTGAACAGAAATTTACATTTTGAACAGAAAATAAAATTTAACATAAATTTGTGTTTAAACAGAAATTTACATTTTGAAACAGAAAATAAAATTTAACATAAATTTGTATTTTGAACAGAAATTTACATTTTGAACAGAAAATAAAATTTAACATAAATTTGAATTTTGAACAAATTTAACATAAATTTGTATTTTTGAACAGAAATTTACATTTTGAACAGAAAATAAAATTTAACATAAATTTGTATTTTGAACAGAAATTTACATTTTGAACAGAAAATTAAATTTAACATAAATTTGTATTTTGAACAGAAATTTACATTTTGAACAGAAAATAAAATTTAACAAAAAATTTGTATTTTTGAACAGAAATTTACATTTTGGACAAAAAATAAAATTTAACAAAAATTTGTATTTTTGGAACAGAAATTTACATTTTGAACAGAAAATTCACATTTTGAACAGAAAATTAAATTTTAGCAAAATTTGTATTTTGAACAGAAATTTACATTTTGAACAGAAAATAAAATTTAACATATAATTTGTATTTTGAACAGAAATTTACATTTTGAACAGAAAATAAAATTTAACATAAATTTGTATTTTTGGTAACAGAAATTTACATTTTGAGACAGAAAATAAAATTTAACATAAATTTGTATTCTTGAATCAGAAATTTAAATTTTGGACAGAAAATGAAACTTAACATAAATTTGTATTTTGAACAGAAATTAACATTTTGAACAGAAATAAAATTTAACATAAATTTGTAATTTAAACAGAAATTTACATTTTGAACAGAAAATAAAAATTTTAACATAAATTTGTATTTTGAACAGAAATTTACATTTTGGACAGAAAATAAAATTTAACATAAATTTGTATTTTGAACAGAAATTTACATTTTGAACAGAAAATAAAATTTAACATAAATTTGTATTTTTGAACAGAAATTTACATTTTGAACAGAAAATAAAATTTAACATAAATTTGTATTTTGAACAGAAATTTACATTTTGAACGGAAAATAAAATTTAACATAAATTTTTATTTTTAACAGAATTTTACATTTTGGACAGAAAATAAAATTTAACATAAATTTGTATTTTGAACAGAAATTAACATTTTGAACAGAAAATAAAATTTAACATAAATTTGTATTTTTGAACAGATAATTAAATTTATTACAGAAATTTACATTTTGAACAAAATAAAATTTAACATAAATTTGTATTTTGAATCAGAAATTTACATTTTGAACAGAAAATAAAATTGTTAACATAAATTTGTATTTTGAACTGAAATTTACATTTTGAACAGAAAATAAAATTTAACTTAAATTTGTATTTTGAACAGAAATTTACATTTTGGAACAGAAAATAAAATTTAACATAAAATTTGTATTTTAAACAGAAATTTACATTTTGGACAGAAAATAAAATTTAACATAAATTTGTATTTTGAACAGAGAATTTACATTTTGGACAGAAAATAAAATTTAACATAAATTTGTATTTTAAACAGAAATTTACATTTTGAACAGAAAATAAAATTTAACATAAATTTGTATTTTGAACAGAAATTTACATTTTGAACAGAAAATAAAAATTTAACATAAATTTGTATTTTAAATAAAAATTTACATTTTGGGAACAGAAAATAAAATTTAACATAAATTTGTATTTTGAACAGAAATTTACATTTTGAACAGAAAATAAAATTTAACATAAATTTGTATTTTAAACAGAAATTTACATTTTGAACAGAAAAATAAAATTTAACATAAATTTGAATTTCGAACAGAAATTTACATTTTGAACAGAAAAATTAAAATTTAACATAAATTTGTATTCTGAACAGAAATTTACATTTTGAACAGAAAATAAAATTTAACATAAATTTGTATTTTTAACAGAAATTTACATTTTGGACAGAAAATAAAATTTAACATAAATTTGTATTTTGAACAGAAATTTACATTTTGAACAGAAAATAAAATTTAACATAAATTTGTATTTTAAACAGAAATTTACATTCTTGAACAGAAAATAAAATTTAACAAAAATTTGTATTTGAACAGAAATTTACATTTGGACAGAAAAATAAATTTAACATAAATTTGTATTTTGAACAGAAATTTACATTTTGAACAGAAAATAAAATTTAACATAAATTTTGTATTTTTAACAGAAATTTAGATTTTGGACAGAAAATAAAATTTAACATAAATTTGTATTTTGAACAGAAAAATTAACATTTTGAACAGAAAATAAAAATTTAACATAAATTTGTATTTTGAACAGAAATTTACATTTTGGACAGAAAATAAAATTTAACATAAATTTGTATTTTGTAACAGAAATTTACATTTTGGACAGAAAATAAAATTTAACATAAATTTGTATTTTGAACAGAAATTTACATTTTGAACAGAAAATAAAATTTAACATAAATTTGTATTTTGAACAGAAATTAACATTTTGAACAGAAAATAAAATTTAACATAAATTTGTATTTTGAACAGAAATTTACATTTTGAACAGAAAATAAAATTTAACATAAATTTGTATTTTTGAACAGAAATTTACATTTTGAACAGAAAATAAAATTTAACATAAATTTGTATTTTTAACAGAAATTTACATTTTGGACAGAAAATAAAATTAACATAAATTTGTATTTTGAACAGAAATTTACATTTTGAACAGAAAATAAAATTTAACATAAATTTGTATTTTGAACAGAAATTTACATTTTGAACAGAAAATAAAATTTAACATAAATTTGTATTTTGAACAGAAATTTACATTTTGAACAGAAAATTAAATTTAACATAAATTTGTATTTTGAACAGAAATTTACATTTTGAACAGAAAATAAAATTTAACATAAATTTGTTTTTTTGAACAGAAATTTACATTTTGAACAGAAAATAAAATTTAACATAAATTTGTATTTTGAACAGAAATTTACATTTTGAACAGAAAATAAAATTTAACATAAATTTGTATTTTGAACAGAAATTAACATTTTGGACAGAAAATAAAATTTAACATAAATTTGTATTTTGAACAGAAATTTAAATTTAACATATTTGTATTTTGAACAAATTTACATTTTGAACAGAAAATAAAATTTAACATAAATTTGTATTTTGAACAGAAATTTACATTTTGAACAGAAAATAAAATTTAACATAAATTTGTATTTTGAACAGAAATTTACATTTTGAACAGAAAATAAAATTTAACATAAATTTGTATTTTGAACAGAAATTTACATTTTGAACAGAAAATAAAATTTAACATAAATTTGTATTTTGAACAGAAATTTACATTTTGAACAGAAAATAAAATTTAACATAAATTTGTATTTTGAACAGAAATTTACATTTTGAACAGAAAATAAAATTTAACATAAATTTGTATTTTGAACAGAAATTTACATTTTGAACAGAAAATAAAATTTAACATAAATTTGTATTTTAACAGAAATTTACATTTTGAACAGAAAATAAAATTTAACATAAATTTGTATTTTGAACAGAAATTTACATTTTGGACAGAAAATTAAATTTAACATAAATTTGTATTTTTGAACAGAAATTTACATTTTGAACAGAAAATAAAATTTAACATAAATTTGTATTTTGAACAGAAATTTACATTTTGAACAGAAAATAAAATTTAACATAAATTTGTATTTTGAACAGAAATTTACATTTTGGACAGAAAATAAAATTTAACATAAATTTGTATTTTGAACAGAAATTTACATTTTGAACAGAAAATAAAATTTAACATAAATTTGTATTTTGAACAGAAATTTACATTTTGAACAGAAAATAAAATTTAACATAAATTTGTATTTTGAACAGAAATTTACATTTTGAACAGAAAATAAAATTTAACATAAATTTGTATTTTGAACAGAAATTTACATTTTGAACAGAAAATAAAATTTAACATAAATTTGTATTTTGAACAGAAATTTACATTTTGGACAGAAAATAAAATTTAACATAAATTTGTATTTTGAACAGAAATTTACATTTTGAACAGAAAATAAAATTTAACATAAATTTGTATTTTGAACAGAAATTTACATTTTGAACAGAAAATAAAATTTAACATAAATTTGTATTTTGAACAGAAATTTACATTTTGAACAGAAAATAAAATTTAACATAAATTTGTATTTCGAACAGAAATTTACATTTTGAACAGAAAATAAAAATTTTAACATAAATTTGTATTTTGAACAGAAAATTTACATTTTGAACAGAAAATTAATTTAACAAAATTTAACATAAATTTTGTATTTTGAACAGAAATTTACATTTTGGACAGAAAATAAAATTTAACATAAATTTGTATTTTGAACAGAAATTTACATTTTGAACAGAAAATAAAATTTAACATAAATTTGTATTTTGAACAGAAATTTACATTTTGAACAGAAAATAAAATTTAACATAAATTTGTATTTTAAACAGAAATTTACATTTTGAACAGAAAATAAAATTTAACATAAATTTGTATTTTGAACAGAAATTTACATTTTGAACAGAAAATTAAATTTAACATAAATTTGTATTTTGAACAGAAATTTACATTTTGAACAGAAAATAAAATTTAACATAAATTTGTATTTTGAACAGAAATTTACATTTTGGACAGAAAATAAAATTTAACATAAATTTGTATTTTGAACAGAAATTTACATTTTGAACAGAAAAATAAAATTTAACAAAATTTGTATTTTGAACAGAAATTTACATTTTGGACAGAAAATAAAATTTAACATAAATTTGTATTTTGAACAGAAATTTACATTTTGAACAGAAAAATATATTTTAAATAAATTTGTATTTTGAACAGAAATTTACATTTTGAACAGAAAATAAAATTTAACATAAATTTGTATTTTGAACAGAAATTTACATTTTGAACAGAAAATAAAATTTAACATAAATTTGTATTTTGAACAGAAATTTACATTTTGAACAGAAAATAAAATTTAACATAAATTTGTATTTTTGAACAGAAATTTACATTTTGAACAGAAAAAAAAAATTTAACATAAATTTGTATTTTGAACAGAAATTTACATTTTGAACAGAAAATAAAATTTAACATAAATTTGTATTTTAACAGAATTACATTTTGAACAGAAATTAAATTATTTTTTGAACAGAAATTTACATTTTGAACAAGAAAATTTAAAATTTTGAACAAAATACATATAAATTTGTATTTTGAACAGAAATTTACATTTTGAACAGAAAATAAAATTTAACATAAATTTGTATTTTGAACAGAAATTTACATTTTGAACAGAAAATAAAATTTAACATAAATTTTGTATTTTTAACAGAAATTTACATTTTGAACAGAAAATAAAATTTAACATAAATTTGTATTTTGAACAGAAATTTACATTTTGAACAGAAAATAAAATTTAACATAAATTTGTATTTTGAACAGAAATTTACATTTTGGACAGAAAATAAAATTTGACATAAATTTGTATTTTGAACAGAAATTTACATTTTGAACAGAAAATAAAATTTAACATAAATTTGTATTTTAAACAGAAATTTACATTTTGAACAGAAAATTAAATTTAACATAAATTTGTATTTTGAACAGAAATTTACATTTTGAACAGAAAATAAAATTTAACATAAATTTGTATTTGAACAGAAATTTACATTTTGAACAGAAAATAAAATTTAACATAAATTTGTATTTTGAACAGAAATTTACATTTTGAACAGAAAATAAAATTTAACATAAATTTGTATTTTGAACAGAAATTTACATTTTGAACAGAAAATAAATTACAAAAATTGTATTTTAACATAAATTTGTATTTTGAACAGAAATTTACATTTTGAACAGAAAATAAAATTTAACATAAATTTGTATTTTGAACAGAAATTTACATTTTGGACAGAAAATAAAATTTAACATAAATTTGTATTTTGTATTAACAGAAATTTACATTTTGAACAGAAAATAAAATTTAACATAAATTTGTATTTTGAACAGAAATTTACATTTTGAACAGAAAATAAAATTTAACATAAATTTGTATTTTTGAACAGAAATTTACATTTTGAACAGAAAAAATTAAAAAATTTAACTATAAATTTGTATTTTGAACAGAAATTTACATTTTGAACAGAAAATAAAATTTAACATAAATTTGTATTTTTAAGAAAAAATTTACATTTTGAATAGAATTTTAAATTTACATTTTGAACAGAAAATAAAATTTAACATAAATTTGTATTTTGAACAGAAATTTACATTTTGAACAGAAAATAAAATTTAACATAAATTTGTATTTTGAACAGAAATTTACATTTTGAACAGAAAATAAAATTTAACATAAATTTGTATTTTGAACAGAAATTTACATTTTGAACAGAAAATAAAATTTACACAAAATTAATTTGTATTTTTGAACAGAAATTTACATTTTGGACAGAAAATAAAATTTAACATAAATTTGTATTTTGAACAGAAATTTACATTTTGAACAGAAAATAAAATTTAACATAAATTTGTATTTTGAACAGAAATTTACATTTTGAACAGAAAATAAAATTTAACATAAATTTGTATTTTGAACAGAAATTTACATTTTGAACAGAAAATAAAATTTAACATAAATTTGTATTTTGAACAGAAATTTACATTTTGAACAGAAAATAAAATTTAACATAAATTTGTATTTTGAACAGAAATTTACATTTTGAACAGAAAATAAAATTTAACATAAATTTGTATTTTGAACAGAAATTTACATTTTGAACAGAAAATAAAATTTAACATAAATTTGTATTTTGAACAGAAATTTACATTTTGAACAGAAAATAAAATTTAACATAAATTTGTATTTTTGAACAGAAATTTACATTTTGAACAGAAAATAAAATTTAACATAAATTTGTATTTTTGAACAGAAATTTACATTTTGAACAGAAAATAAAATTTAACATAAATTTGTATTTTGAACAGAAATTTACATTTTGAACAGAAAATAAAATTTAACATAAATTTGTATTTTGAACAGAAATTTACATTTTGAACAGAAAATAAAATTTAACATAAATTTGTATTTTGAACAGAAATTTACATTTTGAACAGAAAATAAAATTTAACATAAATTTGTATTTTGAACAGAAATTTACATTTTGAACAGAAAATAAAATTTAACATAAATTTGTATTTTGAACAGAAATTTACATTTTGAACAGAAAATAAAATTTAACATAAATTTGTATTTTGAACAGAAATTTACATTTTGAACAGAAAATAAAATTTAACATAAATTTGTATTTTGAACAGAAATTTACATTTTGAACAGAAAATAAAATTTAACATAAATTTGTATTTTGAACAGAAATTTACATTTTGAACAGAAAATAAAATTTAACATAAATTTGTATTTTGAACAGAAATTTACATTTTGAACAGAAAATAAAATTTAACATAAATTTGTATTTTGAACAGAAATTTACATTTTGAACAGAAAATAAAATTTAACATAAATTTGTATTTTGAACAGAAATTTACATTTTGAACAGAAAATAAAATTTAAAATTTAACATAAATTTGTATTTTGAACAGAAAATAAAATTTAACATAAATTTGTATTTTGAACAGAAATTTACATTTTGAAAAAAAAAATTTAACATAAATTTGTATTTTGAACAGAAATTTACATTTTGAACAGAAAATAAAATTTAACATAAATTTGTATTTTGAACAGAAATTTACATTTTGAACAGAAAATAAAATTTAACATAAATTTGTATTTTGAACAGAAATTTACATTTTGAACAGAAAATAAAATTTAACAAAAATTTGTATTTTGAACAGAAATTTACATTTTGAACAGAAAATAAAATTTAACATAAATTTGTATTTTGAACAGAAATTTACATTTTGAACAGAAAATAAAATTTAACATAAATTTGTATTTTGAACAGAAATTTACATTTTGAACAGAAAATAAAATTTAACATAAATTTGTATTTTGAACAGAAATTTACATTTTGAACAGAAAAATTTCATAAATTTAAAAATTTAACATAAATTTGTATTTTGAACAGAAATTTACATTTTGAACAGAAAATAAAATTTAACATAAATTTGTATTTTGAAACAGAAATTTACATTTTGAACAGAAAATAAAATTTAACATAAATTTGTATTTTTGAACAGAAATTTACATTTTGAACAGAAAATAAAATTTAACATAAATTTGTATTTTGAACAGAAATTTACATTTTGAACAGAAAATAAAATTTAACATAAATTTGTATTTTGAACAAAAATTTACATTTTGAACAGAAAATAAAATTTAACATAAATTTGTATTTTGAACAGAAATTTACATTTTGAACAGAAAATAAAATTTAACATAAATTTGTATTTTGAAACAGAAATTTACATTTTGAACAGAAAATAAAATTTAACATAAATTTGTATTTTGAACAGAAATTTACATTTTGAACAGAAAATAAAATTTAACATAAATTTGTATTTTAAACAGAAATTTACATTTTGAACAGAAAATAAAATTTAACATAAATTTGTATTTTGAACAGAAATTTACATTTTGAACAGAAAATAAAATTTAACATAAATTTGTATTTTGAACAGAAATTTACATTTTGAACAGAAAATAAAATTTAACATAAATTTGTATTTTGAACAGAAATTTACATTTTGAACAGAAAATAAAATTTAACATAAATTTGTATTTTGAACAGAAATTTACATTTTGAACAGAAAATAAAATTTAACATAAATTTGTATTTTGAACAGAAATTTACATTTTGAACAGAAAATAAAATTTAACATAAATTTGTATTTTTAAACAGAAATTTACATTTTGAACAGAAAATAAAATTTAACATAAATTTGTATTTTGAACAGAAATTTACATTTTGAACAGAAAATAAAATTTAACATAAATTTGTATTTTGAACAGAAATTTACATTTTGAACAGAAAATAAAATTTAACATAAATTTGTATTTTTGAACAGAAATTTACATTTTGAACAGAAAATAAAATTTAACATAAATTTGTATTTTGAACAGAAATTTACATTTTGAACAGAAAATAAAATTTAACATAAATTTGTATTTTGAACAGAAATTTACATTTTGAACAGAAAATAAAATTTAACATAAATTTGTATTTTGAACAGAAATTTACATTTTGAACAGAAAATAAAATTTAACATAAATTTGTATTTTTAAACAGAAATTTACATTTTGGACAGAAAATAAAATTTAACATAAATTTGTATTTTGAACAGAAATTTACATTTTGAACAGAAAATAAAATTTAACATAAATTTGTATTTTGAACAGAAATTTACATTTTGAACAGAAAATAAAATTTAACATAAATTTGTATTTTAAACAGAAATTTACATTTTGAACAGAAAATAAAATTTAACATAAATTTGTATTTTGAACAGAAATTTACATTTTGAACAGAAAATAAAATTTAACATAAATTTGTATTTTGAACAGAAATTTACATTTTGAACAGAAAATAAAATTTAACATAAATTTGTATTTTGAACAGAAATTTACATTTTGAACAGAAAATAAAATTTAACATAAATTTGTATTTTGAACAGAAATTTACATTTTGAACAGAAAATAAAATTTAACATAAATTTGTATTTTGAACAGAAATTTACATTTTGGACAGAAAATAAAATTTAACATAAATTTGTATTTTGAACAGAAATTTACATTTTGAACAGAAAATAAAATTTAACATAAATTTGTATTTTGAACAGAAATTTACATTTTGAACAGAAAATAAAATTTAACATAAATTTGTATTTTTAACAGAAATTTACATTTTGAACAGAAAATAAAATTTAACATAAATTTGTATTTTGAACAGAAATTTACATTTTGAACAGAAAATAAAATTTAACATAAATTTGTATTTTTGAACAGAAATTTACATTTTGAACAGAAAATAAAATTTAACATAAATTTGTATTTTGAACAGAAATTTACATTTTGAACAGAAAATAAAATTTAACATAAATTTGTATTTTGAACAGAAATTTACATTTTGAACAGAAAATAAAATTTAACATAAATTTGTATTTTTGAAACAGAAATTTACATTTTGAACAGAAAATAAAATTTAACATAAATTTGTATTTTGAACAGAAATTTACATTTTGAACAGAAAATAAAATTTAACATAAATTTGTATTTTGAACAGAAATTTACATTTTTTGGACAGAAAATAAAATTTAACATAAATTTGTATTTTGAACAGAAATTTACATTTTGAACAGAAAATAAAATTTAACATAAATTTGTATTTTGAACAGAAATTTACATTTTGAACAGAAAATAAAATTTAACATAAATTTGTATTTTGAACAGAAATTTACATTTTGAACAGAAAATAAAATTTAACATAAATTTGTATTTTGAACAGAAATTTACATTTTGAACAGAAAATAAAATTTAACATAAATTTGTATTTTGAACAGAAATTTACATTTTGAACAGAAAATAAAATTTAACATAAATTTGTATTTTTAACAGAAATTTACATTTTGAACAGAAAATAAAATTTAACATAAATTTGTATTTTGTTGAACAGAAATCTTTAATCCATGAACAGTGCCAGTACAGATGTATATTTAGTTGTAAAATTAGAACACAAGACGAACCATTGTGACACGACGAACGTTTATTCAAGAGTGAGAGAAAAATCGATATAAACATAATTGATAAACATATCGTATCGATACTCATTCATTTTATCGATATTTGACTTGCGATATTTCAACACCTCTTCTCAAGTTAAATTTAAGATACAATTCATTTAGTACAAACCTAAATTCTTAACAAACTTGTTATGTTTATCTTTTGCAAGTTTTTAGTAAATATATCTGCAACGTTTTCATTCGTTGGTACATAATTAATTTTAATTACATTTTTAGAAACAACTTCTCTAATGTGATGATGCTTAATGTCGATATGTTTCGACCTTTTATGGTGTACAGGGTTTGCTGCTATCTGTTGAGCACTTAAGTTGTCTCCATTAACAACGATTGCGTCAGTTGCAGAATGGCACTGAATCTCCTCCAGTAGTCTTCGCAGATATGTTGCTTCCTTTGCTGCTGTTGACAGGGCGACGTATTCAGCTTCTGTACTGCTAAGTGCAACCAAACCTTGCTTTGAAGATTGCCATGAAAATGCTGCACCTCCAAAATAAAAAGCATATCCAGTGTATGATTTTCTATCTAGGCTGTCGTTAGCCCAATCAGCATCGACAAATCCATACGCAGATTGATCAGTTTTTCGATATTGTAGCTTCAAGTCGATCGTCTTAGCCAAATATCGCAGAATGTGTTTGGCAGCTGATTCATGCTCGATATGTGGGTCCATGTTGCGCTGTGCTAGTTTGCTTACTGAATGGGCGATGTCAGGTCGCGTTGAAATGGCCAAATACATTAATGATCCGATAATTGATTGATATTTGGTTACATCCACCTTTGCACAGTTCTCCTTACTGCAGCTTATCTGAAAACCCGGATCTAATGGGGTTGATACTGACCTACATGAGCTCATTCCAAACTTATCTAAAAGACATTTTATGTACTGTTTCTGGCTAATTGATATCGGACCAACTTCTCCTTGACGTTGTATTTCTATTCCTAAGAAATTGTTTAGCTCTGAACAATCATTTATAGCAAAGCATTTTTGCAATTGTGCTGTAATGTTAATTATATTACTTTTACAAGAACTGGCTATTATTAGGTCGTCTACGTACACAGCTATTAGACTATACGAATTTGCACTGATTCGTTTATACATACAAGGCTCGTTCTTTGTAGGAAAAAATCCTAGATCTCTTAATGCTTCATCTAAAGTGCTATTCCATGCTCTGCCCGACTGCTTAAGTCCGTATAAGGCTTTCTTTAATTTTAGCACGCGTTCTGGATGACTTTTACATACAAAATTTTCTGGTTGCCTCATGTAAACTGTTTCCTCTAAAGTACTATTTAGATACGCATTTGAAACATCTACTTGGTGAAGATACAAGTTTTTCTCTACTGCAACAGCTAACAACAGTCTTATGTTTTCGTATCGTATAACAGGCGAGAATGTTTCATTGTAATTTATCCCGTACTTTTGGCTGCAACCTTTCGCTACTAATCTTGACTTAAATTTTCTGATCCGGCCCTCATTATCCCGCTTTACTCTAAAAACCCACATTGAGCCAATTGCTTTTTCTCCTGATGGAAGGTCTACCAAAGACCAGGTATCATTTGCTATGAGTGCATCGTATTCTTCCTTCATAGACACCTCCCACTCAAACGAATGTTTGCCTCTTAAGGCCTCTTGGGCTGTGTTTGGCGTCTCTACGTCATGATAAGCGACCATGCTATGCAGCATGTTATACTGCTTCTTGGGTCTGCCAGGCTGACCCGTGCGGATAATACTCGGCCTTCCTGGTCCTCGACGAGTATTAGTCTCTCTTTCAGATTCGCTAGATGAAGAATTGCCTAAACTCTCATATTGTTCATCGTTATCGACCTCGGTCTCTGCTTCTTCTGCTTGGGGTTGCGCTGCTTCACGTTCTAAATCTTCTTCTTCTTCTTCTGTGAACTAGCTACTTCTTTATTTGTCATTTTATGATCGTCTATAAGGAAAGAAGCAAAATTGTTATTTGTTGGTTCAATTACATCTCTCTCTGGAATTGCTTCAACAAATTTAACGTCACGCCTTTCAATGACTTGCTTTGTCTCTCTGTCGTAGATTCGGTAGGCTTTTGCTGTGAGAGAGTAGCCGACGAACACATACTCCTTCCCCTTTGCTCGAAACTTATGATGATGCATTTTGTCTAACGAATAAACAGGACATCCAAACATACGCAGATGTGCAACAGTTGGCTTACGTCCACTCCAGACCTCATAAGGGGTAGCACCACCAATTGCTTGACAGGGACATCTATTTCGCAAATACGCAGCCGTCGAAATTGCCTCCGCCCACAATGACTCCTCAACGTTGCCATGGATCATCATTGATCTCGCCATCTCCACTAGCGTTCGATTTGCTCTTTCTGCCACACCGTTTTGTTGTGGAGTGTACGGCACTGTTAATTGTCTTTTGATGCCATTGTCTTTTAGAAACTTGTCAAAATTATTATTTACATATTCTCTGCCATTATCACTTCGAATGGCTTTAATTTTCTTTTCAGTTTGGCATTCCACTAAGTTTTTAAATAATTGAAATTTTTCAAATGCTTGGTCTTTTGATTTCATAAAATAAACAAAAACACGCTTTGAGCAATCGTCAATAAATGTAATAAAATATTTCGCGCCACCGACAGATTGTACATTTATAGGGCCACACACGTCCGTATGAATTAATTGCAGCAACTGTGTTGCACGGCTCGAATTGTTTTTGTTAAACGGCTGTGAGTAAATTTTAGCTTTATTACACGAATTGCAATTTGTATTGATTGACACATTTTTTAAATTTATTCCGTTTACAAGACTGTTTCGAACTAAGTCATTTAAACCACGAAAATTTAAATGTCCGTATCGGTAGTGCCACAATAACTCCTTTTCTCGTAAAAGGCATACTTTGTGATTAACTATGTTATTAAACAGAAACAAATTGTCTTTTATGGCTGCAGATATCATTACAAAGCCATCATTTGATTTCACAAATGCACAATGTTCTTTAAAAATAACCGAATGTCCAAACTTTAACGCTTTGCTCACCGAATAAAAGTTTAAATTAAGACTTGGTACGTACAAAACGTCTTGTAAAAAAATTTCACATTTGTTTGTTTTGATTTTTACTGTGCCTATTCCAGGGCTTTCTATTTGCTTATCATCGGCCAACAAAATGTTATCGTTTTTCTCTTTGTACGTAACAAATAACTCTTTTTGGCAACACATATGAGAGGTAGCACCACTGTCTATACACCAAATGTTTTTATTTGAATCCTCTTTGTGTATCGCCGAAAATGCCGCGTACGAAACTCGCTTGTTCTCGTTTTCCTTGTCTGTTTTATCTTCTTTTCGTTTTGCTTTACACTGCACTGATCGGTGACCACGCATACCACAATTATAGCAATTCCCAGAAAATTTGCTATTCTTCTTAACGTTCGTTTCGTTCGCTTGTCGCTCGCTATTCTTTTCACGCGTGGCGCCAAGATTCTTGTCTGCGCCTGCATAGAATGCCTGCTGCGTCTCGTTTTTGCTACTGTTTTCAGCAATTCTGTTCGCTTCTGCTAGCAATTTGACCTTGAGCGCTTCTAATTGCGGCAGTGAATCTCGTGTTTCGATAGCGACAACGAAATGTTCATATTCCGCACTTAAACTAGATAATAAGATTATCACTTTCAGTTCGTCACTCAAATCAATGCTAACCTCTGCTAGCTTGTTTATGATTTCCATGAACTCATTTAGGTATTGTGACATGACACCGTTATTTGTAAGCTTCATATTTAATAACTTTTTATATAGCGACACTTTATGAATTGGTCCGGTTTGCACGTGTACTTCGCGTAAAATATCCCAGGCCTCTTTAGAAGCCTTGCACTTTTTTATGTAATTTAATTGCGACACATTTACATATAACACAATGCACGCTAATGCCTTTTCATCAGCTAGGACTGATCTTGCATTTTCTGGATCAATTTCTTGTTTTCCACACACGTAGTTCCATAATTCTTGATGGACCAGTATACTTCGCATTTGTATACACCACACATCGTAATTTTGCTCGTTGAGCTTTTCAATTTGAAAACTTTGACTCATCTTTTACAACTCTTTAATAATCTGTCTGACTGAAAACTTGGTGATCTGGGCCCATAACCAATGTTGTGGTAAATCTTTTAATCCATGAACAGTGTCAGTACAGATGTATATTTATTTGTAAAATTAGAACACAAGACGAACCATTGTGAACACGACGAACGTTTATTCAAGAGTGAGAGAAAAATCGATATAAACATAATTGATAAACATATCGTATCGATACTCATTCATTTTATCGATATTTGACTTGCGATATTTCAACAATAAATTTGTATTTTTAACAGAAATTTACACTTTGAACAGAAAATAAAATTTAACATAAATTTGTATTTTGAACAGAAATTTACATTTTTAACAGAAAATAAAATTTAACAAAAAATTGTATTTTGAACAGAAATTCACATTTTGGACAGAAAATAAAATTTAACATAAATTTGTATTTTGAACAGAAATTTACATTTTGGACAGAAAATAAAATTTAACATAAATTTGTATTTTGAACAGAAATTTACATTTTGAACAGAAAATAAAATTTAACATAAATTTGTATTTTGAACAGAAATTTACATTTTGGACAGAAAATAAAATTTAACATAAATTTGTATTTTGAAGAGAAATTTACATTTTGAACAGAAAATAAAATTTAACATAAATTTGTATTTTGAACAGAAATTTACATTTTGAACAGAAAATTAAATTTAACATAAATTTGTATTTTGAACAGAAATTTACATTTTGAACAGAAATTTAAATTTTGAACAGAAAATAAAAATTTAACATAAATTTGTATTTTGAACAGAAATTTACATTTTGGACAGAAAATAAAATTTAACATAAATTTGTATTTTGAACAGAAATTTACATTTTGAACAGAAAATAAAATTTAACATAAATTTGTATTTTGAACAGAAATTTACATTTTGAACAGAAAATAAAATTTAACATAAATTTGTATTTTGAACAGAAATTTACATTTTGAACAGAAAATAAAATTTAACATAAATTTGTATTTTGAACAGAAATTTACATTTTGGACAGAAAATAAAATTTAACATAAATTTGTATTTTGAACAGAAATTTACATTTTGAACAGAAAATAAAATTTAACATAAATTTGTATTTTGAACAGAAATTTACATTTTGAACAGAAAATAAAATTTAACATAAATTTGTATTTTGAACAGAAATTTACATTTTGAACAGAAAATAAAATTTAACATAAATTTGTATTTTGAACAGAAATTTACATTTTGAACAGAAAATAAAATTTAACATAAATTTGTATTTTGAACAGAAATTTACATTTTGAACAGAAAATAAAATTTAACATAAATTTGTATTTTGAACAGAAATTTACATTTTGAACAGAAAATAAAATTTAACATAAATTTGTATTTTTGAACAGAAATTTACATTTTGAACAGAAAATAAAATTTAACATAAATTTGTATTTTGAACAGAAATTTACATTTTGAACAGAAAATAAAATTTAACATAAATTTGTATTTTGAACAGAAATTTACATTTTGAACAGAAAATAAAATTTAACATAAATTTGTATTTTGAACAGAAATTTACATTTTGAACAGAAAATAAAATTTAACATAAATTTGTATTTTGAACAGAAATTTACATTTTGAACAGAAAATAAAATTTAACATAAATTTGTATTTTGAACAGAAATTTACATTTTGAACAGAAAATAAAATTTAACATAAATTTGTATTTTGAACAGAAATTTACATTTTGAACAGAAAATAAAATTTAACATAAATTTGTATTTTGAACAGAAATTTACATTTTGAACAGAAAATAAAATTTTAACATAAATTTGTATTTTGAACAGAAAAAAAAATTTAACATAAATTTGTATTTTGAACAGAAATTTACATTTTGAACAGAAAATAAAATTTAACATAAATTTGTATTTTGAACAGAAATTTACATTTTGAACAGAAAATAAAATTTAACATAAATTTGTATTTTGAACAGAAATTTACATTTTGGACAGAAAATAAAATTTAACATAAATTTGTATTTTGAACAGAAATTTACATTTTGAACAGAAAATAAAATTTAACATAAATTTGTATTTTGAACAGAAATTTACATTTTGAACAGAAAATAAAATTTAACATAAATTTGTATTTTGAACAGAAATTTACATTTTGAACAGAAAATAAAATTTAACATAAATTTGTATTTTGAAATTGATTTTGAACAGAAATTTACATTTTGAACAGAAAATAAAATTTAACATAAATTTGTATTTTGAACAGAAATTTACATTTTGAACAGAAAATAAAATTTAACATAAATTTGTATTTTGAACAGAAATTTACATTTTGAACAGAAAATAAAATTTAACATAAATTTGTATTTTGAACAGAAATTTACATTTTGAACAGAAAATAAAATTTAACATAAATTTGTATTTTGAACAGAAATTTACATTTTGGACAGAAAATAAAATTTAACATAAATTTGTATTTTGAACAGAAATTTACATTTTGAACAGAAAATAAAATTTAACATAAATTTGTATTTTGAACAGAAATTTACATTTTGAACAGAAATTAATTTTGAACAGAACAGAAAATAAAATTTAACATAAATTTGTATTTTGAACAGAAATTTACATTTTGAACAGAAAATAAAATTTAACATAAATTTGTATTTTGAACAGAAATTTACATTTTGAACAGAAAATAAAATTTAACATAAATTTGTATTTTGAACAGAAATTTACATTTTGAACAGAAAATAAAATTTAACATAAATTTGTATTTTGAACAGAAATTTACATTTTGAACAGAAAATAAAATTTAACATAAATTTGTATTTTGAACAGAAATTTACATTTTGGACAGAAAATAAAATTTAACATAAATTTGTATTTTGAACAGAAATTTACATTTTGAAAAAAAAATTTAACATTTTTGTATTTTGAACAGAAAATAAAATTTAACATAAATTTGTATTTTGAACAGAAATTTACATTTTGAACAGAAAATAAAATTTAACATAAATTTGTATTTTGAACAGAAATTTACATTTTGAACAGAAAATAAAATTTAACATAAATTTGTATTTTGAACAGAAATTTACATTTTGAACAGAAAATAAAATTTAACATAAATTTGTATTTTGAACAGAAATTTACATTTTGAACAGAAAAATAAAATTTAACATAAATTTGTATTTTGAACAGAAATTTACATTTTGAACAGAAAATAAAATTTAACATAAATTTGTATTTTGAACAGAAATTTACATTTTGAACAGAAAATAAAATTTAACATAAATTTGTATTTTGAACAGAAATTTACATTTTGAACAGAAAAATTAAAATTTAACATAAATTTGTATTTTGAACAGAAATTTACATTTTGAACAGAAAATTAAAATTTAACATAAATTTGTATTTTGAACAGAAATTTACATTTTGGACAGAAAATAAAATTTAACATAAATTTGTATTTTGAACAGAAATTTACATTTTGAACAGAAAATAAAATTTAACATAAATTTGTATTTTGAACAGAAATTTACATTTTGAACAGAAAATAAAATTTAACATAAATTTGTATTTTGAACAGAAATTTACATTTTGAACAGAAAATAAAATTTAACATAAATTTGTATTTTGAACAGAAATTTACATTTTGAACAGAAAATAAAATTTAACATAAATTTGTATTTTGAACAGAAATTTACATTTTGAACAGAAAATAAAATTTAACATAAATTTGTATTTTTGAACAGAAATTTACATTTTGAACAGAAAATAAAATTTAACATAAATTTGTATTTTGAACAGAAATTTACATTTTGAACAGAAAATAAAATTTAACATAAATTTGTATTTTGAACAGAAATTTACATTTTGAACAGAAAATAAAATTTAACATAAATTTGTATTTTGAACAGAAATTTACATTTTGAACAGAAAATAAAATTTAACATAAATTTGTATTTTGAACAGAAATTTACATTTTGAACAGAAAATAAAATTTAACATAAATTTGTATTTTGAACAGAAATTTACATTTTGAACAGAAAATAAAATTTAACATAAATTTGTATTTTGAACAGAAATTTACATTTTGAACAGAAAATAAAATTTAACATAAATTTGTATTTTGAACAGAAATTTACATTTTGAACAGAAAATAAAATTTAACATAAATTTGTATTTTTGAACAGAAATTTACATTTTGAACAGAAAATAAAATTTAACATAAATTTGTATTTTGAACAGAAATTTACATTTTGAACAGAAAATAAAATTTAACATAAATTTGTATTTTGAACAGAAATTTACATTTTGAACAGAAAATAAAATTTAACATAAATTTGTATTTTGAACAGAAATTTACATTTTGAACAGAAAATAAAATTTAACATAAATTTGTATTTTGAACAGAAATTTACATTTTGAACAGAAAATAAAATTTAACATAAATTTGTATTTTGAACAGAAATTTACATTTTGAACAGAAAATAAAATTTAACATAAATTTGTATTTTGAACAGAAATTTACATTTTGAACAGAAAATAAAATTTAACATAAATTTGTATTTTGAACAGAAATTTACATTTTGAACAGAAAATAAAATTTAACATAAATTTGTATTTTGAACAGAAATTTACATTTTGAACAGAAAATAAAATTTAACATAAATTTGTATTTTGAACAGAAATTTACATTTTGAACAGAAAATTTACATTTTGGACAGAAAATTAAATTTAACATAAATTTGTATTTTGAACAGAAATTTACATTTTGAACAGAAAATAAAATTTAACATAAATTTGTATTTTGAACAGAAATTTACATTTTGAACAGAAAATAAAATTTAACATAAATTTGTATTTTGAACAGAAATTTACATTTTGAACAGAAAATATAATTTAACAAAATTTGTATTTTGAACAGAAATTTACATTTTGAACAGAAAAATTTAAATTTAACATAAATTTGTATTTTGAACAGAAATTTACATTTTGAACAGAAAATAAAATTTAACAATAAATTTGTATTTTGAACAGAAATTTACATTTTGAACAGAAAATAAAATTTAACATAAATTTGTATTTTGAACAGAAATTTACATTTTGAACAGAAAATAAAATTTAACATAAATTTGTATTTTGAACAGAAATTTACATTTTGAACAGAAAATAAAATTTAACATAAATTTGTATTTTGAACAGAAATTTACATTTTGAACAGAAAATAAAATTTAACATAAATTTGTATTTTGAACAGAAATTTACATTTTGAACAGAAAATAAAATTTAACATAAATTTGTATTTTGAACAGAAATTTACATTTTGAACAGAAAATAAAATTTAACATAAATTTGTATTTTTGAACAGAAATTTACATTTTGAACAGAAAATAAAATTTAACAAAAATTTAACATAAATTTGTATTTTGAACAGAAATTTACATTTTGAACAGAAAATAAAATTTAACATAAATTTGTATTTTGAACAGAAATTTACATTTTGAACAGAAAATAAAATTTAACATAAATTTGTATTTTGAACAGAAATTTACATTTTGAACAGAAAATAAAATTTAACATAAATTTGTATTTTTGAACAGAAATTTACATTTTGAACAGAAAATAAAATTTAACATAAATTTGTATTTTGAACAGAAATTTACATTTTGAACAGAAAATAAAATTTAACATAAATTTGTATTTTGAACAGAAATTTACATTTTGAACAGAAAATAAAATTTAACATAAATTTGTATTTTGAACAGAAATTTACATTTTGAACAGAAAATAAAATTTAACATAAATTTGTATTTTTAACAGAAATTTACATTTTGAACAGAAAATAAAATTTAACATAAATTTGTATTTTGAACAGAAATTTACATTTTGAACAGAAAATAAAATTTAACATAAATTTGTATTTTGAACAGAAATTTACATTTTGAACAGAAAATAAAATTTAACATAAATTTGTATTTTGAACAGAAATTTACATTTTGGACAGAAAATAAAATTTAACATAAATTTGTATTTTGAACAGAAATTTACATTTTGAACAGAAAATAAAATTTAACATAAATTTGTATTTTGAACAGAAATTTACATTTTGAACAGAAAATAAAATTTAACATAAATTTGTATTTTGAACAGAAATTTACATTTTGAACAGAAAATAAAATTTAACATAAATTTGTATTTTGAACAGAAATTTACATTTTGAACAGAAAATAAAATTTAACATAAATTTGTATTTTGAACAGAAATTTACATTTTGAACAGAAAATAAAATTTAACATAAATTTGTATTTTGAACAGAAATTTACATTTTGAACAGAAAATTTAACATAAATTTGTATTTTGAACAGAAATTTACATTTTGAACAGAAAATAAAATTTAACATAAATTTGTATTTTGAACAGAAATTTACATTTTGGACAGAAAATAAAATTTAACATAAATTTGTATTTTGAACAGAAATTTACATTTTGAACAGAAAATAAAATTTAACATAAATTTGTATTTTGAACAGAAATTTACATTTTGAACAGAAAATAAAATTTAACATAAATTTGTATTTTGAACAGAAATTTAAATTTTGAACAGAAAATAAAATTTAACATAAATTTGTATTTTGAACAGAAATTTACATTTTGAACAGAAAATAAAATTTAACATAAATTTGTATTTTGAACAGAAATTTACATTTTGAACAGAAAATTAAAATTTAAACATAAATTTGTATTTTGAACAGAAATTTACATTTTGAACAGAAAATAAAATTTAACATAAATTTAATTTTGAACAAAAATAACATAAATTTGTATTTTGAACAGAAATTTACATTTTGAACAGAAAATAAAATTTAACATAAATTTGTATTTTGAACAGAAATTTACATTTTGAACAGAAAATAAAATTTAACATAAATTTGTATTTTGAACAGAAATTTACATTTTGAACAGAAAATAAAATTTAACATAAATTTGTATTTTGAAACAGAAATTTACATTTTGAACAGAAAATAAAATTTAACATAAATTTGTATTTTGAACAGAAATTTACATTTTGAACAGAAAATAAAATTTAACATAAATTTGTATTTTGAACAGAAATTTACATTTTGAACAGAAAATAAAATTTAACATAAATTTGTATTTTGAACAGAAATTTACATTTTGAACAGAAATTACATTTTGGACAGAAAATAAAATTTAACATAAATTTGTATTTTGAACAGAAATTTACATTTTGAACAGAAAATAAAATTTAACATAAATTTGTATTTTTAACAGAAATTTACATTTTGAACAGAAAATAAAATTTAACATAAATTTGTATTTTGAACAGAAATTTACATTTTGAACAGAAAATAAAATTTAACATAAATTTGTATTTTGAACAGAAATTTACATTTTGAACAGAAAATAAAATTTAACATAAATTTGTATTTTGAACAGAAATTTACATTTTGAACAGAAAATAAAATTTAACATAAATTTGTATTTTGAACAGAAATTTACATTTTGAACAGAAAATAAAATTTAACATAAATTTGTATTTTGAACAGAAATTTACATTTTGAACAGAAAATAAAATTTAACATAAATTTGTATTTTGAACAGAAATTTACATTTTGAACAGAAAATAAAATTTAACATAAATTTGTATTTTGAACAGAAATTTACATTTTGGACAGAAAATAAAATTTAACATAAATTTGTATTTTGAACAGAAATTTACATTTTGAACAGAAAATAATAAAATTTAACATAAATTTGTATTTTGAACAAAAATTTACATTTTGAACAGAAAATAAAATTTAACATAAATTTGTATTTTGAACAGAAATTTACATTTTGAACAGAAAATAAAATTTAACATAAATTTGTATTTTGAACAGAAATTTACATTTTGAACAGAAAATAAAATTTAACATAAATTTGTATTTTGAACAGAAATTTACATTTTGAACAGAAAATAAAATTTAACATAAATTTGTATTTTGAACAGAAATTTACATTTTGAACAGAAAATAAAATTTAACATAAATTTGTATTTTGAACAGAAATTTACATTTTGAACAGAAAATAAAATTTAACATAAATTTGTATTTTGAACAGAAATTTACATTTTGAACAGAAAATAAAATTTAACATAAATTTGTATTTTGAACAGAAATTTACATTTTGAACAGAAAATAAAATTTAACATAAATTTGTATTTTTAAAAGAAATTTACATTTTGAACAGAAAATTAAATTTAACATAAATTTGTATTTTGAACAGAAATTTACATTTTGAACAGAAAATAAAATTTAACATAAATTTGTATTTTGAACAGAAATTTACATTTTGAACAGAAAATAAAATTTAACATAAATTTGTATTTTGAACAGAAATTTACATTTTGAACAGAAAATAAAATTTAACATAAATTTGTATTTTGAACAGAAATTTACATTTTGAAGAAAAAATAAAATTTAACATAAATTTGTATTTTGAACAGAAATTTACATTTTGAACAGAAAATAAAATTTAACATAAATTTGTATTTTGAACAGAAATTTACATTTTGAACAGAAAATAAAATTTAACATAAATTTGTATTTTGAACAGAAATTTACATTTTGGACAGAAAATAAAATTTAACATAAATTTGTATTTTGAACAGAAATTTACATTTTGAACAGAAAATAAAATTTAACATAAATTTGTATTTTGAACAGAAATTTACATTTTGAACAGAAAATAAAATTTAACATAAATTTGTATTTTGAACAGAAATTTACATTTTGAACAGAAAATAAAATTTAACATAAATTTGTATTTTTAAACAGAAATTTACATTTTGAACAGAAAATAAAATTTAACATAAATTTGTATTTTTAACAGAAATTTACATTTTGAACAGAAAATAAAATTTAACATAAATTTGTATTTTGAACAGAAATTTACATTTTGAACAGAAAATAAAATTTAACATAAATTTGTATTTTGAACAGAAATTTACATTTTGAACAGAAAATAAAATTTAACATAAATTTGTATTTTGAACAGAAATTTACATTTTGAACAGAAAATAAAATTTAACATAAATTTGTATTTTTAACAGAAAATTAAATTAACATTTTGAACAGAAAATTAAAATTTAACATAAATTTGTATTTTGAACAGAAATTTACATTTTGAACAGAAAATAAAATTTAACATAAATTTGTATTTTGAACAGAAATTTACATTTTGAACAGAAAATAAAATTTAACATAAATTTGTATTTTTAACAGAAATTTACATTTTGAACAGAAAATAAAATTTAACATAAATTTGTATTTTGAACAGAAATTTACATTTTGAACAGAAAATAAAATTTTAACATAAATTTGTATTTTGAACAGAAATTTACATTTTGAACAGAAAATAAAATTTAACATAAATTTGTATTTTGAACAGAAATTTACATTTTGAACAGAAAATAAAATTTAACATAAATTTGTATTTTGAACAGAAATTTACATTTTGAACAGAAAATAAAATTTAACATAAATTTGTATTTTGAACAGAAATTTACATTTTGAACAGAAAATAAAATTTAACATAAATTTGTATTTTGAACAGAAATTTACATTTTGAACAGAAAATTAAAATTTAACATAAATTTGTATTTTGAACAGAAATTTACATTTTGAACAGAAAATAAAATTTAACATAAATTTGTATTTTGAACAAAAAAGAAAAAATTTACATTTTGAACAGAAAATTAAATTTAACATAAATTTGTATTTTGAACAGAAATTTACATTTTGAACAGAAAATAAAATTTAACATAAATTTGTATTTTGAACAGAAATTTACATTTTGAACAGAAAATAAAAAATTAACATAAATTTGTATTTTGAACAGAAATTTACATTTTGAACAGAAAATAAAATTTAACATAAATTTGTATTTTGAACAGAAATTTACATTTTGAACAGAAAATAAAATTTAACATAAATTTGTATTTTGAACAGAAATTTACATTTTGAACAGAAAATTAAAATTTAACATAAATTTGTATTTTGAACAGAAATTTACATTTTGAACAGAAAATAAATTTAAAAAATTTGTATTTTGAACATAAAATTTAATTTTTGTATTTTGAAACAGAAATTTACATTTTGAACAGAAAATAAAATTTAACATAAATTTGTATTTTGAACAGAAATTTACATTTTGAACAGAAAATAAAATTTAACATAAATTTGTATTTTGAACAGAAATTTACATTTTGAACAGAAAATAAAATTTAACATAAATTTGTATTTTGAACAGAAATTTACATTTTGAACAGAAAATAAAATTTAACATAAATTTGTATTTTGAACAGAAATTTACATTTTGAACAGAAAATAAAATTTAACATAAATTTGTATTTTGAACAGAAATTTACATTTTGAACAGAAAAATAAAATTTAACATAAATTTGTATTTTGAACAGAAATTTACATTTTGAACAGAAAATAAAATTTAACATAAATTTGTATTTTGAAACAGAAATTTACATTTTGAACAGAAAATAAAATTTAACATAAATTTGTATTTTGAACAGAAATTTACATTTTGAACAGAAAATAAAATTTAACATAAATTTGTATTTTGAACAGAAATTTACATTTTGGACAGAAAATAAAATTTAACATAAATTTGTATTTTGAACAGAAATTTACATTTTGAACAGAAAATAAAATTTAACATAAATTTGTATTTTGAACAGAAATTTACATTTTGAACAGAAAATTAAAATTTAACATAAATTTGTATTTTTGAACAGAAATTTACATTTTGAACAGAAAATAAAATTTAACATAAATTTGTATTTTGAACAGAAATTTACATTTTGAACAGAAAATAAAATTTAACATAAATTTGTATTTTGAACAGAAATTTACATTTTGAACAGAAAATAAAATTTAACATAAATTTGTATTTTGAACAGAAATTTACATTTTGAACAGAAAATAAAATTTAACATAAATTTGTATTTTGAACAGAAATTTACATTTTGAACAGAAAATAAAATTTAACATAAATTTGTATTTTGAACAGAAATTTACATTTTGAACAGAAAATAAAATTTAACATAAATTTGTATTTTGAACAGAAATTTACATTTTGAACAGAAAATAAAATTTAACATAAATTTGTATTTTGAACAGAAATTTACATTTTGAACAGAAAATAAAATTTAACATAAATTTGTATTTTGAACAGAAATTTACATTTTGAACAGAAAATAAAATTTAAACATAAATTTGTATTTTGAACAGAAATTTACATTTTGAACAGAAAATAAAATTTAACATAAATTTGTATTTTGAAACAGAAATTTACATTTTGAACAGAAAATAAAATTTAACATAAATTTGTATTTTGAAACAGAAATTTACATTTTGAACAGAAAATAAAATTTAACATAAATTTGTATTTTGAACAGAAATTTACATTTTGAACAGAAAATAAAATTTAACATAAATTTGTATTTTGAACAGAAATTTACATTTTGAACAGAAAATAAAATTTAACATAAATTTGTATTTTGAACAGAAATTTACATTTTGAACAGAAAATAAAATTTAACATAAATTTGTATTTTGAACAGAAATTTACATTTTGAACAGAAAATAAAATTTAACATAAATTTGTATTTTGAACAGAAATTTACATTTTGAACAGAAAATAAAATTTAACATAAATTTGTATTTTGAACAGAAATTTACATTTTGAACAGAAAATAAAATTTAACATAAATTTGTATTTTGAACAGAAATTTACATTTTGAACAGAAAATAAAATTTAACATAAATTTGTATTTTGAACAGAAATTTACATTTTGAACAGAAAATAAAATTTAACATAAATTTGTATTTTGAACAGAAATTTACATTTTGAACAGAAAATAAAATTTAACATAAATTTGTATTTTGAACAGAAATTTACATTTTGAACAGAAAATAAAATTTAACATAAATTTGTATTTTGAACAGAAATTTACATTTTGAACAGAAAATAAAATTTAACATAAATTTGTATTTTGAACAGAAATTTACATTTTGAACAGAAAATAAAATTTAACATAAATTTGTATTTTGAACAGAAATTTACATTTTGAACAGAAAATAAAATTTAACATAAATTTGTATTTTGAACAGAAATTTACATTTTGAACAGAAAATAAAATTTAACATAAATTTGTATTTTGAACAGAAATTTACATTTTGAACAGAAAATAAAATTTAACATAAATTTGTATTTTGAACAGAAATTTACATTTTGAACAGAAAATAAAATTTAACATAAATTTGTATTTTGAACAGAAATTTACATTTTGAACAGAAAATAAAATTTAACATAAATTTGTATTTTGAACAGAAATTTACATTTTGAACAGAAAATAAAATTTAACATAAATTTGTATTTTGAACAGAAATTTACATTTTGAACAGAAAATAAAATTTAACATAAATTTGTATTTTGAACAGAAATTTACATTTTGAACAGAAAATAAAATTTAACATAAATTTGTATTTTGAACAGAAATTTACATTTTGAACAGAAAATAAAATTTAACATAAATTTGTATTTTGAACAGAAATTTACATTTTGAACAGAAAATAAAAACATAAATTTTAAACATAAATTTTGACAAAATATTTTTAACAGAAATTTACATTTTGAAACAGAAAAAAATAAAATTTAACATAAATTTGTATTTTGAACAGAAATTTACATTTTGAACAGAAAATAAAATTTAACATAAATTTGTATTTTTGAACAGAAATTTACATTTTGGACAGAAAATAAAATTTAACATAAATTTGTATTTTGAACAGAAATTTACATTTTGAACAGAAAATAAAATTTAACATAAATTTGTATTTTGAACAGAAATTTACATTTTGAACAGAAAATAAAATTTAACATAAATTTGTATTTTGAACAGAAATTTACATTTTGAACAGAAAATAAAATTTAACATAAATTTGTATTTTGAACAGAAATTTACATTTTGAACAGAAAATAAAATTTAACATAAATTTGTATTTTGAACAAAGAAATTTACATTTTGGACAGAAAATAAAATTTAACATAAATTTGTATTTTGAACAGAAATTTACATTTTGAACAGAAAATAAAATTTAACATAAATTTGTATTTTGAACAGAAATTTACATTTTGGACAGAAAATAAAATTTAACATAAATTTGTATTTTGAACAGAAATTTACATTTTGAACAGAAAATAAAATTTAACATAAATTTGTATTTTGAACAGAAATTTACATTTTGAACAGAAAATAAAATTTAACATAAATTTGTATTTTGAACAGAAATTTACATTTTGAACAGAAATTAAATTAACATAATTTGCATTTTGAACAGAAAATAAAATTTAACATAAATTTGTATTTTGAACAGAAATTTACATTTTGAACAGAAAATAAAATTTAACATAAATTTGTATTTTGAACAGAAATTTACATTTTGAACAGAAAATAAAATTTAACATAAATTTGTATTTTGAACAGAAATTTACATTTTGAACAGAAAATAAAATTTAACATAAATTTGTATTTTGAACAGAAATTTACATTTTGAACAGAAAATAAAATTTAACATAAATTTGTATTTTGAACAGAAATTTACATTTTGAACAGAAAATAAAATTTAACATAAATTTGTATTTTGAACAGAAATTTACATTTTGAACAGAAAATAAAATTTAACATAAATTTGTATTTTGAACAGAAATTTACATTTTGAACAGAAAATAAAATTTAACATAAATTTGTATTTTGAACAGAAATTTACATTTTGAACAGAAAATAAAATTTAACATAAATTTGTATTTTGAACAGAAATTTACATTTTGAACAGAAAATAAAATTTAACATAAATTTGTATTTTGAACAGAAATTTACATTTTGAACAGAAAATAAAATTTAACATAAATTTGTATTTTGAACAGAAATTTACATTTTGAACAGAAAATAAAATTTAACATAAATTTGTATTTTGAACAGAAATTTACATTTTGAACAGAAAATAAAATTTAACATAAATTTGTATTTTGAACAGAAATTTACATTTTGAACAGAAAATAAAATTTAACATAAATTTGTATTTTGAACAGAAATTTACATTTTGAACAGAAAATAAAATTTAACATAAATTTGTATTTTGAACAGAAATTTACATTTTGAACAGAAAATAAAATTTAACATAAATTTGTATTTTGAACAGAAATTTACATTTTGAACAGAAAATAAAATTTAACATAAATTTGTATTTTGAACAGAAATTTACATTTTGAACAGAAAATAAAATTTAACATAAATTTGTATTTTGAACAGAAATTTACATTTTGAACAGAAAATAAAATTTAACATAAATTTGTATTTTGAACAGAAATTTACATTTTGAACAGAAAATAAAATTTAACATAAATTTGTATTTTGAACAGAAATTTACATTTTGGACAGAAAATAAAATTTAACATAAATTTGTATTTTGAACAGAAATTTACATTTTGAACAGAAAATAAAATTTAACATAAATTTGTATTTTGAACAGAAATTTACATTTTGAACAGAAAATAAAATTTAACATAAATTTGTATTTTGAACAGAAATTTACATTTTGAACAGAAAATAAAATTTAACATAAATTTGTATTTTGAACAGAAATTTACATTTTGAACAGAAAATAAAATTTAACATAAATTTGTATTTTGAACAGAAATTTACATTTTGAACAGAAAATAAAATTTAACATAAATTTGTATTTTGAACAGAAATTTACATTTTGGACAGAAAATAAAATTTAACATAAATTTGTATTTTGAACAGAAATTTACATTTTGAACAGAAAATAAAATTTAACATAAATTTGTATTTTGAACAGAAATTTACATTTTGAACAGAAAATAAAATTTAACATAAATTTGTATTTTGAACAGAAATTTACATTTTGAACAGAAAATAAAATTTAACATAAATTTGTATTTTGAACAGAAATTTACATTTTGAACAGAAAATAAAATTTAACATAAATTTGTATTTTGAACAGAAATTTACATTTTGAACAGAAAATAAAATTTAACATAAATTTGTATTTTGAACAGAAATTTACATTTTGAACAGAAAATAAAATTTAACATAAATTTGTATTTTGAACAGAAATTTACATTTTGAACAGAAAATAAAATTTAACATAAATTTGTATTTTGAACAGAAATTTACATTTTGAACAGAAAATAAAATTTAACATAAATTTGTATTTTGAACAGAAATTTACATTTTGAACAGAAAATTAAATTTAAAAAATAAAATTTAACCTAAATTTGTATTTTGAACAGAAATTTACATTTTGAACAGAAAATAAAATTTAACATAAATTTGTATTTTGAACAGAAATTTACATTTTGAACAGAAAATAAAATTTAACATAAATTTGTATTTTGAACAGAAATTTACATTTTGAACAGAAAATAAAATTTAACATAAATTTGTATTTTGAACAGAAATTTACATTTTGAACAGAAAATAAAATTTAACATAAATTTGTATTTTGAACAGAAATTTACATTTTGAACAGAAAATTAAAATTTAACATAAATTTGTATTTTGAACAGAAATTTACATTTTGAACAGAAAATAAAATTTAACATAAATTTGTATTTTGAACAGAAATTTACATTTTGAACAGAAAATTAAAATTTAACATAAATTTGTATTTTAAACAGAAATTTACATTTTGAACAGAAAATAAAATTTAACATAAATTTGTATTTTGAACAGAAATTTACATTTTGAACAGAAAATAAAATTTAACATAAATTTGTATTTTGAACAGAAATTTACATTTTGAACAGAAAATAAAATTTAACATAAATTTGTATTTTGAACAGAAATTTACATTTTGAACAGAAAATAAAATTTAACATAAATTTGTATTTTGAACAGAAATTTACATTTTGAACAGAAAATAAAATTTAACATAAATTTGTATTTTGAACAGAAATTTACATTTTGAACAGAAAATAAAATTTAACATAAATTTGTATTTTGAACAGAAATTTACATTTTGAACAGAAAATAAAATTTAACATAAATTTGTATTTTGAACAGAAATTTACATTTTGGACAGAAAATAAAATTTAACATAAATTTGTATTTTGAACAGAAATTTACATTTTGAACAGAAAATAAAATTTAACATAAATTTGTATTTTGAACAGAAATTTACATTTTGAACAGAAAATAAAATTTAACATAAATTTGTATTTTGAACAGAAATTTACATTTTGAACAGAAAATAAAATTTAACATAAATTTGTATTTTGAAACAGAAATTTACATTTTGAACAGAAAATAAAATTTAACATAAATTTGTATTTTGAACAGAAATTTACATTTTGAACAGAAAATAAAATTTAACATAAATTTGTATTTTGAACAGAAATTTACATTTTGGACAGAAAATAAAATTTAACATAAATTTGTATTTTGAACAGAAATTTACATTTTGAACAGAAAATAAAATTTAACATAAATTTGTATTTTGAACAGAAATTTACATTTTGAACAGAAAATAAAATTTAACATAAATTTGTATTTTGAACAGAAATTTACATTTTGAACAGAAAATAAAATTTAACATAAATTTGTATTTTGAACAGAAATTTACATTTTGAACAGAAAATAAAATTTAACATAAATTTGTATTTTGAACAGAAATTTACATTTTGAACAGAAAATAAAATTTAACATAAATTTGTATTTTGAACAGAAATTTACATTTTGAACAGAAAATAAAATTTAACATAAATTTGTATTTTGAACAGAAATTTACATTTTGAACAGAAAATAAAATTTAAAATATATTAAACATAAATTTGTATTTTGAACAGAAATTTACATTTTGAACAGAAAATAAAATTTAACATAAATTTGTATTTTGAACAGAAATTTACATTTTGAACAGAAAATAAAATTTAACATAAATTTGTATTTTGAACAGAAATTTACATTTTGAACAGAAAATAAAATTTAACATAAATTTGTATTTTGAACAGAAATTTACATTTTGAACAGAAAATAAAATTTAACATAAATTTGTATTTTGAACAGAAATTTACATTTTGAACAGAAAATAAAATTTAACATAAATTTGTATTTTAAACAGAAATTTACATTTTGAACAGAAAATAAAATTTAACATAAATTTGTATTTTGAAACAGAAATTTACATTTTGAACAGAAAATAAAATTTAACATAAATTTGTATTTTGAACAGAAATTTACATTTTGAACAGAAAATAAAATTTAACATAAATTTGTATTTTGAACAGAAATTTACATTTTGAACAGAAAATAAAATTTAACATAAATTTGTATTTTGAACAGAAATTTACATTTTGAACAGAAAATAAAATTTAACATAAATTTGTATTTTGAACAGAAATTTACATTTTGAACAGAAAATAAAATTTAACATAAATTTGTATTTTGAACAGAAATTTACATTTTGGACAGAAAATAAAATTTAACATAAATTTGTATTTTGAACAGAAATTTACATTTTGAACAGAAAATAAAATTTAACATAAATTTGTATTTTGAACAGAAATTTAACATTTTGAACAGAAAATAAAATTTAACATAAATTTGTATTTTGAACAGAAATTTACATTTTGAACAGAAAATAAAATTTAACATAAATTTGTATTTTGAACAGAAATTTACATTTTGAACAGAAAATAAAATTTAACATAAATTTGTATTTTGAACAGAAATTTACATTTTGAACAGAAAATAAAATTTAACATAAATTTGTATTTTGAACAGAAATTTACATTTTGAACAGAAAATAAAATTTAACATAAATTTGTATTTTGAACAGAAATTTACATTTTGAACAGAAAATAAAATTTAACATAAATTTGTATTTTGAACAGAAATTTACATTTTGAACAGAAAATAAAATTTAACATAAATTTGTATTTTAAACAGAAATTTACATTTTGAACAGAAAATAAAATTTAACATAAATTTGTATTTTGAACAGAAATTTACATTTTGAACAGAAAATAAAATTTTAACATAAATTTGTATTTTGAACAGAAATTTACATTTTGAACAGAAAATAAAATTTAACATAAATTTGTATTTTAAACAGAAATTTACATTTTGAACAGAAAATAAAATTTAACATAAATTTGTATTTTGAACAGAAATTTACATTTTGAACAGAAAATAAAATTTAACATAAATTTGTATTTTGAACAGAAATTTACATTTTGAACAGAAAATAAAATTTAACATAAATTTGTATTTTGAACAGAAATTTACATTTTGAACAGAAAATAAAATTTAACATAAATTTGTATTTTGAACAGAAATTTACATTTTGAACAGAAAATAAAATTTAACATAAATTTGTATTTTGAACAGAAATTTACATTTTGAACAGAAAATAAAATTTAACATAAATTTGTATTTTGAACAGAAATTTACATTTTGAACAGAAAATAAAATTTAACATAAATTTGTATTTTGAACAGAAATTTACATTTTGAACAGAAAATAAAATTTAACATAAATTTGTATTTTGAACAGAAATTTACATTTTGAACAGAAAATAAAATTTAACATAAATTTGTATTTTGAACAGAAATTTACATTTTGAACAGAAAATAAAATTTAACATAAATTTGTATTTTGAACAGAAATTTACATTTTGAACAGAAAATAAAATTTAACATAAATTTGTATTTTGAACAGAAATTTACATTTTGAACAGAAAATAAAATTTAACATAAATTTGTATTTTAAACAGAAATTTACATTTTGAACAGAAAATTAAAATTTAACATAAATTTGTATTTTGAACAGAAAATTACATTTTGAACAGAAAATAAAATTTAACATAAATTTGTATTTTGAACAGAAATTTACATTTTGAACAGAAAATAAAATTTAACATAAATTTGTATTTTGAACAGAAATTTACATTTTGAACAGAAAATAAAATTTAACATAAATTTGTATTTTGAACAGAAATTTACATTTTGAACAGAAAATAAAATTTAACATAAATTTGTATTTTGAACAGAAATTTACATTTTGAACAGAAAATAAAATTTAACATAAATTTGTATTTTGAACAGAAATTTACATTTTGAACAGAAAATAAAATTTAACATAAATTTGTATTTTGAACAGAAATTTACATTTTGAACAAAAAATTAAATTTAACATAAATTTGTATTTTGAACAGAAATTTACATTTTGAACAGAAAATAAAATTTAACATAAATTTGTATTTTGAACAGAAATTTACATTTTGAACAGAAAATTAAATTTAACATAAATTTGTATTTTGAACAGAAATTTACATTTTGAACAGAAAATAAAATTTAACATAAATTTGTATTTTGAACAGAAATTTACATTTTGAACAGAAAATAAAATTTAACATAAATTTGTATTTTGAACAGAAATTTACATTTTGAACAGAAAATAAAATTTAACATAAATTTGTATTTTGAACAGAAATTTACATTTTGAACAGAAAATAAAATTTAACATAAATTTGTATTTTAAACAGAAATTTACATTTTGAACAGAAAATAAAATTTAACATAAATTTGTATTTTGAACAGAAATTTACATTTTGAACAGAAAATAAAATTTAACATAAATTTGTATTTTGAACAGAAATTTACATTTTGAACAGAAAATAAAATTTAACATAAATTTGTATTTTGAACAGAAATTTACATTTTGAACAGAAAATAAAATTTAACATAAATTTGTATTTTGAACAGAAATTTACATTTTGAACAGAAAATAAAATTTAACATAAATTTGTATTTTGAACAGAAATTTACATTTTGAACAGAAAATAAATTTAAAATATTAAATTAAACATAAATTTGTATTTTGAACAGAAATTTACATTTTGAACAGAAAATAAAATTTAACATAAATTTGTATTTTGAACAGAAAATTTACATTTTGAACAGAAAATAAAATTTAACATAAATTTGTATTTTGAACAGAAATTTACATTTTGAACAGAAAATAAAATTTAACATAAATTTGTATTTTGAACAGAAATTTACATTTTGAACAGAAAATAAAATTTAACATAAATTTGTATTTTGAACAGAAATTTACATTTTGAACAGAAAATAAAATTTAACATAAATTTGTATTTTAAACAGAAATTTACATTTTGAACAGAAAATAAAATTTAACATAAATTTGTATTTTGAACAGAAATTTACATTTTGAACAGAAAATAAAATTTAACATAAATTTGTATTTTAAACAGAAATTTACATTTTGAACAGAAAATAAAATTTAACATAAATTTGTATTTTAAACAGAAATTTACATTTTGAACAGAAAATTAAAATTTAACATAAATTTGTATTTTGAACAGAAATTTACATTTTGAACAGAAAATAAAATTTAACATAAATTTGTATTTTGAACAGAAATTTACATTTTGAACAGAAAATAAAATTTAACATAAATTTGTATTTTGAACAGAAATTTACATTTTGAACAGAAAATAAAATTTAACATAAATTTGTATTTTGAACAGAAATTTACATTTTGAACAGAAAATAAAATTTAACATAAATTTGTATTTTGAACAGAAATTTACATTTTGAACAGAAAATAAAATTTAACATAAATTTGTATTTTGAACAGAAATTTACATTTTGAACAGAAAATAAAATTTAACATAAATTTGTATTTTGAACAGAAATTTACATTTTGAACAGAAAATAAAATTTAACATAAATTTGTATTTTGAACAGAAATTTACATTTTGAACAGAAAATAAAATTTAACATAAATTTGTATTTTGAACAGAAATTTACATTTTGAACAGAAAATAAAATTAATAACATAAATTTGTATTTTGAACAGAAATTTACATTTTGAACAGAAAATAAAATTTAACATAAATTTGTATTTTGAACAGAAATTTAACATTTTGAACAGAAAATAAAATTTAACATAAATTTGTATTTTGAACAGAAATTTACATTTTGAACAGAAAATAAAATTTAACATAAATTTGTATTTTGAACAGAAATTTACATTTTGAACAGAAAATAAAATTTAACATAAATTTGTATTTTAAACAGAAATTTACATTTTGAACAGAAAATAAAATTTAACATAAATTTGTATTTTGAACAGAAATTTACATTTTGAACAGAAAATAAAATTTAACATAAATTTGTATTTTGAACAGAAATTTACATTTTGAACAGAAAATAAAATTTAACATAAATTTGTATTTTGAACAGAAATTTACATTTTGAACAGAAAATAAAATTTAACATAAATTTGTATTTTAAACAGAAATTTACATTTTGAACAGAAAATAAAATTTAACATAAATTTGTATTTTGAACAGAAATTTAACATTTTGAACAGAAAATAAAATTTAACATAAATTATATATTAAACATAAATTTGTATTTTGAACAGAAATTTACATTTTGAACAGAAAATAAAATTTAACATAAATTTGTATTTTGAACAGAAATTTACATTTTGAACAGAAAATAAAATTTAACATAAATTTGTATTTTGAACAGAAATTTACATTTTGAACAGAAAATAAAATTTAACATAAATTTGTATTTTGAACAGAAATTTACATTTTGAACAGAAAATAAAATTTAACATAAATTTGTATTTTGAACAGAAATTTACATTTTGAACAGAAAATAAAATTTAACATAAATTTGTATTTTAAAACAGAAATTTACATTTTGAACAGAAAATAAAATTTAACATAAATTTGTATTTTGAACAGAAATTTACATTTTGAACAGAAAATAAAATTTAACATAAATTTGTATTTTGAACAGAAATTTACATTTTGAACAGAAAATAAAATTTAACATAAATTTGTATTTTGAACAGAAATTTACATTTTGAACAGAAAATAAAATTTAACATAAATTTGTATTTTGAACAGAAATTTACATTTTGAACAGAAAATAAAATTTAACATAAATTTGTATTTTGAACAGAAATTTACATTTTGAACAGAAAATAAAATTTAACATAAATTTGTATTTTGAACAGAAAATTTACATTTTGAGGACAGAAAATAAAATTTAACATAAATTTGTATTTTGAACAGAAATTTACATTTTGAACAGAAAATAAAATTTAACATAAATTTGTATTTTGAACAGAAAATAAAATTTAACATAAATTGAATTTTGAACAGAAAATAAAATTTAACATAAATTTGTATTTTGAACAGAAATTTACATTTTGAACAGAAAATAAAATTTAACATAAATTTGTATTTTGAACAGAAATTTACATTTTGAACAGAAAATAAAATTTAACATAAATTTGTATTTTGAACAGAAATTTACATTTTGGACAGAAAATAAAATTTAACATAAATTTGTATTTTGAACAGAAATTTACATTTTGAACAGAAAATAAAATTTAACATAAATTTGTATTTTGAACAGAAATTTACATTTTGAACAGAAAATAAAATTTAACATAAATTTGTATTTTGAACAGAAATTTACATTTTGAACAGAAAATAAAATTTAACATAAATTTGTATTTTGAACAGAAATTTACATTTTGAACAGAAAATAAAATTTTAACATAAATTTATATTTTGAACAGAAATTTACATTTTGAACAGAAAATAAAATTTAACATAAATTTGTATTTTAAACAGAAATTTACATTTTGAACAGAAAATAAAATTTAACATAAATTTGTATTTTAAACAGAAATTTACATTTTGAACAGAAAATAAAATTTAACATAAATTTGTATTTTGAACAGAAATTTACATTTTGAACAGAAAATAAAATTTAACATAAATTTGTATTTTGAACAGAAATTTACATTTTGAACAGAAAATAAAATTTAACATAAATTTGTATTTTGAACAGAAATTTACATTTTGAACAGAAAATAAAATTTAACATAAATTTGTATTTTGAACAGAAATTTACATTTTGAACAGAAAATAAAATTTAACATAAATTTGTATTTTAAACAGAAATTTACATTTTGAACAGAAAATAAAATTTAACATAAATTTGTATTTTGAACAGAAATTTACATTTTGAACAGAAAATAAAATTTAAAATATTAATATTAAACATAAATTTGTATTTTGAACAGAAATTTACATTTTGAACAGAAAATAAAATTTAACATAAATTTGTATTTTGAACAGAAATTTACATTTTGAACAGAAAATAAAATTTAACATAAATTTGTATTTTGAACAGAAATTTACATTTTGAACAGAAAATAAAATTTAACATAAATTTGTATTTTGAACAGAAATTTACATTTTGAACAGAAAATAAAATTTAACATAAATTTGTATTTTGAACAGAAATTTACATTTTGAACAGAAAATAAAATTTAACATAAATTTGTATTTTAAACAGAAATTTACATTTTGAACAGAAAATAAAATTTAACATAAATTTGTATTTTGAACAGAAATTTACATTTTGAACAGAAAATAAAATTTAACATAAATTTGTATTTTGAACAGAAATTAACATTTTGAACAGAAAATTAAATTTAACATAAATTTGTATTTTGAACAGAAATTTACATTTTGAACAGAAAATAAAATTTAACATAAATTTGTATTTTTAACAGAAATTAACATTTTGAACAGAAAATTAAATTTAACATAAATTTGTATTTTGAACAGAAATTTACATTTTGAACAGAAAATAAAATTTAACATAAATTTGTATTTTGAACAGAAATTTACATTTTGAACAGAAAATAAAATTTAACATAAATTTGTATTTTGAACAGAAATTTACATTTTGAACAGAAAATAAAATTTAACATAAATTTGTATTTTGAACAGAAATTTACATTTTGAACAGAAAATAAAATTTAACATAAATTTGTATTTTGAACAGAAATTTACATTTTGAGGACAGAAAATAAAATTTAACATAAATTTGTATTTTGAACAGAAATTTACATTTTGAACAGAAAATTAAATATAACATAAATTTGTATTTTGAACAGAAAATAAAATTTTAACATAAAATTGAATTTTGAACAGAAAATAAAATTTTGAACATAAATTTAAATTTTGAACAGAAAATAAAATTTAACATAAATTTGTATTTTGAACAGAAATTTACATTTTGAACAGAAAATAAAATTTAACATAAATTTGTATTTTGAACAGAAATTTACATTTTGAACAGAAAATAAAATTTAACATAAATTTGTATTTTGAACAGAAATTAACATTTTGGACAGAAAGTTAAATTTAACATAAATTTGTATTTTGAACAGAAATTTACATTTTGAACAGAAAATAAAATTTAACATAAATTTGTATTTTGAACAGAAATTTACATTTTGAACAGAAAATAAAATTTAACATAAATTTGTATTTTAAACAGAAATTTACATTTTGAACAGAAAATAAAATTTAACATAAATTTGTATTTTGAACAGAAATTTACATTTTGAACAGAAAATAAAATTTAACATAAATTTGTATTTTTAACAGAAATTTACATTTTGAACAGAAAATTAAATTTTGAACAGAAAATTAAATTTAACAGAAATTTACATTTTGAACAGATAATTAAATTTAACATAAATTTGTATTTCGAACAGAAATTTACATTTTGAACAGAAAATAAAATTTAACATAAATTTGTATTTTGAACAGAAAATAAAATTTTGAACATAAAATTGAATTTTGAACAGAAAATAAAATTTTAAACATAAATTTAAATTTTGAACAGAAAATAAAATTTAACATAAATTTGTATTTTGAACAGAAATTTACATTTTGAACAGAAAATAAAATTTAACATAAATTTGTATTTTGAACAGAAATTTACATTTTGAACAGAAAATAAAATTTAACATAAATTTGTATTTTGAACAGAAATTTACATTTTGAACAGAAAATAAAATTTAACATAAATTTGTATTTTAACAGAAATTTACATTTTGAACAGAAAATAAAATTTTGAACATAAAATTAAATTTTGAACAGAAATTTACATTTTGAACAGAAAATAAAATTTAACATAAATTTGTATTTTGAACAGAAATTTACATTTTGAACAGAAAATAAAATTTAACATAAATTTGTATTTTGAACAGAAATTTACATTTTGAACAGAAAATAAAATTTAACATAAATTTGTATTTTGAACAGAAATTTACATTTTGAACAGAAAATAAAATTTAACATAAATTTGTATTTTGAACAGAAATTTACATTTTGAACAGAAAATAAAATTTAACATAAATTTGTATTTTGAACAGAAATTTACATTTTGAACAGAAAATAAAATTTAACATAAATTTGTATTTTGAACAGAAATTTACATTTTGAACAGAAAATAAAATTTAACATAAATTTGTATTTTAAACAGAAATTTACATTTTGAACAGAAAATAAAATTTAACATAAATTTGTATTTTGAACAGAAATTTACATTTTGAACAGAAAATAAAATTTAACATAAATTTGTATTTTGAACAGAAATTTACATTTTGAACAGAAAATAAAATTTAACATAAATTTGTATTTTGAACAGAAATTTACATTTTGAGGACAGAAAATAAAATTTAACATAAATTTGTATTTTGAACAGAAATTTACATTTTGAACAGAAAATAAAATTTAACATAAATTTGAAATTTACATTTTGAACAGAAAATAAAATTTAACATAAATTTGTATTTTGAACAGAAATTTACATTTTGAACAGAAAATAAAATTTAACATAAATTTGTATTTTGAACAGAAATTTACATTTTGAACAGAAAATAAAATTTAACATAAATTTGTATTTTGAACAGAAATTTACATTTTGAACAGAAAATAAAATTTAACATAAATTTGTATTTTGAACAGAAATTTACATTTTGAACAGAAAATAAAATTTAACATAAATTTGTATTTTGAACAGAAATTTACATTTTGAACAGAAAATAAAATTTTAACATAAATTTGTATTTTGAACAGAAATTTACATTTTGAACAGAAAATAAAATTTAACATAAATTTGTATTTTAACAGAACAAAATAAATTAACATTTTGAACAGAAAATAAAATTTAACATAAATTTGTATTTTGAACAGAAATTTACATTTTGAACAGAAAATAAAATTTAACATAAATTTGTATTTTGAACAGAAATTTACATTTTGAACAGAAAATAAAATTTAACATAAATTTGTATTTTGAACAGAAATTTACATTTTGAACAGAAAATAAAATTTAACATAAATTTGTATTTTGAACAGAAATTTACATTTTGAACAGAAAAATAAAATTTAACATAAATTTGTATTTTGAACAGAAATTTACATTTTGAACAGAAAATAAAATTTAACATAAATTTGTATTTTTAACAGAAATTTACATTTTGGACAGAAAATAAAATTTAACATAAATTTGTATTTTGAACAGAAATTTACATTTTGGACAGAAAATAAAATTTAACATAAATTTGTATTTTGAACAGAAATTTACATTTTGAACAGAAAATAAAATTTAACATAAATTTGTATTTTGAACAGAAATTTACATTTTGAACAGAAAATAAAATTTAACATAAATTTGTATTTTGAACAGAAATTTACATTTTGAACAGAAAATTAAATTTAACATAAATTTGTATTTTAAACAGAAATTTACATTTTGAACAGAAAATAAAATTTAACAAAAATTTGTATTTTGAACAGAAATTTACATTTTGGACAGAAAATAAAATTTAAAATAAATTTGTATTTTGAACAGAAATTTACATTTTGCACAGAAAATAAAATTTAACATAAATTTGTACTTTGAACAGAAATTTATATTTTGAACAGAACAAAAAGTATAACATAAATTTGTATTTTGAACAGAAATTTACATTTTGGAACAGAAAATAAAATTTAACATAAATTTGTATTTTGAACAGAAATTTATATTTTGAACAGAACAAAAAGTATAACATAAATTTGTATTTTGAACAGAAATTTACATTTTGGAACAGAAAATAAAATTTAACATAAATTTGTATTTTGAACAGAAATTAACATTTTGAACAGAAAGTAAAGTTTAACATAAATTTGTATTTTGAACAGAAATTTACATTTTGAACAGAAAATAAAATTTAACATAAATTTGTATTTTGAACAGAAATTTACATTTTGAACAGAAAATAAAATTTAACATAAATTTGTATTTTGAACAGAAATTTACATTTTGAACAGAAAATAAAATTTAACATAAATTTGTATTTTGAACAGAAATTTACATTTTGAACAGAAAAATAAAATTTAACATAAATTTGTATTTTGAACAGAAATTTACATTTTGAACAGAAAATAAAATTTTAAAAAAAATTTGTATTTTTAACAGAAATTTGTATTTTGAACAGAAATTTACATTTTGAACAGAAAATAAAATTTTAACATAAATTTGTATTTTGAACAGAAATTTACATTTTGAACAGAAAATAAAATTTAACATAAATTTGTATTTTGAACAGAAATTTACATTTTGAACAGAAAATAAAATTTAACATAAATTTGTATTTTGAAACAGAAATTTACATTTTGAACAGAAAATAAAATTAAACATAAATTTGTATTTTGAACAGAAATTTACATTTTGAACAGAAAATAAAATTTAACATAAATTTGTATTTTGAACAGAAATTTACATTTTGAACAGAAAATAAAATTTAACATAAATTTGTATTTTGAACAGAAATTTACATTTTGGACAGAAAATAAAATTTAACATAAATTTGTATTTTGAACAGAAATTTACATTTTGGACAGAAAATAAAATTTAACATAAATTTGTATTTTGAACAGAAATTTACATTTTGAACAGAAAATAAAATTTAACATAAATTTGTATTTTGAACAGAAATTTACATTTTGAACAGAAAATAAAATTTAACATAAATTTGTATTTTGAACAGAAATTTACATTTTGAACAGAAAATAAAATTTAACATAAATTTGTATTTTGAACAGAAATTTACATTTTGGACAGAAAATAAAATTTAACATAAATTTGTATTTTGAACAGAAATTTACATTTTGAACAGAAAATAAAATTTAAAATAAATTTGTATTTTGAACAGAAATTTACATTTTGAACAGAAAATAAAATTTAACATAAATTTGTATTTTGAACAGAAATTTACATTTTGAACAGAAAATAAAATTTAACATAAATTTGTATTTTGAACAGAAATTTACATTTTGAACAGAAAATAAAATTTAACAATAAATTTGTATTTTGAACAGAAATTTACATTTTGAACAGAAAATAAAATTTAACATAAATTTGTATTTTGAACAGAAATTTACATTTTGAACAGAAAATAAAATTTAAAATAAATTTGTATTTTGAACAGAAATTTACATTTTGAACAGAAAATAAAATTTAACGTAAATTTGTATTTTGAACAGAAATTTACATTTTGAACAGAAAATAAAATTTAACATAAATTTATATTTTGAACAGAAATTTACATTTTGAACAGAAAATAAAATTTAACATAAATTTGTATTTTGAACAGAAATTTACATTTTGGACAGAAAATAAAATTTAACATAAATTTATATTTTTGAACAGAAATTTACATTTTGAACAGAAAATAAAATTTAACATAAATTTGTATTTTGAACAGAAATTTACATTTTGAACAGAAAATAAAATTTAACATAAATTTGTATTTTGAACAGAAATTTACATTTTGAACAGAAAATAAAATTTAACATAAATTTGTATTTTGAACAGAAATTTACATTTTGAACAGAAAATAAAATTTAACATAAATTTGTATTTTGAACAGAAATTTACATTTTGAACAGAAAATAAAATTTAACATAAATTTGTATTTTGAACAGAAATTTACATTTTGGACAGAAAATAAAATTTAACATAAATTTGTATTTTGAACAGAAATTTACATTTTGAACAGAAAATAAAATTTAACATAAATTTGTATTTTGAACAGAAATTTACATTTTGAACAGAAAAATAAAATTTAACATAAATTTGTATTTTAAACAGAAATTTACATTTTGAACAGAAAATAAAATTTAAACATAAATTTGTATTTTGAACAGAAATTTACATTTTGAACAGAAAATAAAATTTAACATAAATTTGTATTTTGAACAGAAATTTACATTTTGGACAGAAATTGAACAGAAAATAAAATTTAACATAAATTTGTATTTTGAACAGAAATTTACATATTTGAACAGAAAATAAAATTTTTAACATAAATTTGTATTTTGAACAGAAATTTACATTTTGAACAGAAAATAAAATTTAACATAAATTTGTATTTTGAACAGAAATTTACATTTTGGACAGAAAATAAAATTTAACAATAAATTTGTATTTTGAACAGAAATTTACATTTTGAACAGAAAATAAAATTTAACATAAATTTTGTATTTTGAACAGAAATTTACATTTTGAACAGAAAATAAAATTTAACATAAATTTGTATTTTGAACAGAAATTTACATTTTGAACAGAAAATAAAATTTAACATAAATTTGTATTTTTGAACAGAAATTTACATTTTGAACAGAAAATAAAATTAAACATAAATTTGTATTTTGAACAGAAATTTACATTTTGAACAGAAAATTAAATTTAACATAAATTTGTATTTTGAACAGAAATTTACATTTTGAACAGAAAATAAAATTTAACATAAATTTGTATTTTGAACAGAAATTTACATTTTGGACATTTTAGGACAGAAAATAAAATTTAACATAAATTTGTATTTTGAACAGAAATTTACATTTTGGACAGAAAATAAAATTTAAAATAAATTTGTATTTTGAACAGAAATTTACATTTTTGAACAGAAAATAAAATTTAACATAAATTTGTATTTTGAACAGAAATTTACATTTTGAACAGAAAATAAAATTTAACATAAATTTGTATTTTGAACAGAAATTTACATTTTGAACAGAAAATAAAATTTAACATAAATTTGTATTTTGAACAGAAATTTACATTTTGGACAGAAAATAAAATTTAACATAAATTTGTATTTTGAACAGAAATTTACATTTTGAAACAGAAAATAAAATTTAACATAAATTTGTATTTTGAACAGAAATTTACATTTTGAACAGAAAATAAAATTTAACATAAATTTGTATTTTGAACAGAAATTTACATTTTGAACAGAAAATAAAATTTAACATAAATTTGTATTTGAACAGAAATTTGTATTTTGAACAGAAATTTACATTTTGAACAGAAAATAAAATTTAACATAAATTTGTATTTTAAACAGAAATTTACATTTTGGACAGAAAATAAAATTTAACATAAATTTGTATTTTGAACAGAAATTTACATTTTGAACAGAAAATAAAATTTAACATAAATTTGTATTTTGAACAGAAATTTACATTTTGAACAGAAAATAAAATTTAACATAAATTTGTATTTTGAACAGAAATTTACATTTTGAACAGAAAATAAAATTTAACATAAATTTGTATTTTGAACAACAAATTTACATTTTGAACAAAAAATAAAATTTAACATAAATTTGTATTTTGAACAGAAATTTACATTTTGGACAGAAAATAAAATTTAACATAAATTTGTATTTTGAACAGAAATTTACATTTTGAAAGAAATTTTGAACAGAAAATAAAATTTAACATAAATTTGTATTTTGAACAGAAATTTACATTTTGAACAGAAAATAAAATTTAACATAAATTTGTATTTTGAACAGAAATTTACATTTTGAACAGAAAATAAAATTTAACATAAATTTGTATTTTGAACAGAAATTTACATTTTGGAACAGAAAATAAAATTTTAACAAAAATTTGTATTTTGAACAGAAAATTACATTTAACAGAAATTTACATTTTGAACAGAAAATAAAATTTAACATAAATTTGTATTTTGAACAGAAATTTACATTTTGGACAGAAAATTAAATTTAACATAAATTTGTATTTTGAACAGAAATTTACATTTTGAACAGAAAATAAAATTTAACATAAATTTGTATTTTGAACAGAAATTTACATTTTGAACAGAAAATAAAATTTAACATAAATTTGTATTTTGAACAGAAATTTACATTTTGGACAGAAAATAAAATTTAAAATAAATTTGTATTTTGAACAGAAATTTACATTTTGAACAGAAAATAAAATTTAACATAAATTTGTATTTTGAACAGAAATTTACATTTTGAACAGAAAATAAAATTTAACATAAATTTGTATTTTGAACAGAAATTTACATTTTGAACAGAAAATAAAATTTAACATAAATTTGTATTTTGAACAGAAATTTACATTTTGAACAGAAAATAAAATTTAAACATAAATTTGTATTTTGAACAGAAATTTACATTTTGAACAGAAAATTAAAATTTAACATAAATTTGTATTTTGAACAGAAATTTACATTTTGGACAGAAAATAAAATTTAACATAAATTTGTATTTTGAACAGAAATTTACATTTTGGACAGAAAATAAAATTTAACATAAATTTGTATTTTGAACAGAAATTTACATTTTGAACAGAAAATAAAATTTAACATAAATTTGTATTTTGAACAGAAATTTACATTTTGAACAGAAAATAAAATTTAACATAAATTTGTATTTTGAACAGAAATTTACATTTTGAACAGAAAATTAAAATTTAACATAAATTTGTATTTTGAACAGAAATTTACATTTTGGACAGAAAATAAAATTTAACATAAATTTGTATTTTGAACAGAAATTTACATTTTGAACAGAAAATAAAATTTAACATAAATTTGTATTTTGAACAGAAATTTACATTTTGAACAGAAAATAAAATTTAACATAAATTTGTATTTTAGAACAGAAATTTACATTTTGAACAGAAAATAAAATTTAACATAAATTTGTATTTTGAACAGAAATTTACATTTTGAACAGAAAATAAAATTTAACATAAATTTGTATTTTGAACAGAAATTTACATTTTTGAACAGAAAATAAAATTTAACATAAATTTGTATTTTTGAACAGAAATTTACATTTTGAACAGAAAATAAAATTTAACATAAATTTGTATTTTGAACAGAAATTTACATTTTGAACAGAAAATAAAATTTAACATAAATTTGTATTTTGAACAGAAATTTACATTTTGAACAGAAAATAAAATTTAACATAAATTTGTATTTTGAACAGAAATTTACATATTTTGAACAGAAAATAAAATTTAACATAAATTTGTATTTTGAACAGAAATTTACATTTTGGACAGAAAAATAAAATTTAACATAAATTTGCATTTTGACTGAAATTTACATTATGGACAGAAAATAAAATTTAACCAAAATTTGTATTTTGAACAGAAATTTACATTGTGAACAGAAAATAAAATTTAACATAAATTTGCATTTTGAACAGAAATTTACATTTTGAACAGAAAATAAATTAACATAAATTTGTATTTTAAAAAAGAAATTTACATTTTGTATTTTAAAACAAAAATTTACATTTTGAACAGAAAATAAAATTTAACATAAATTTGTATTTTGAACAGAAATTTACATTTTGAACAGAAAAATAAAATTTAACATAAATTTGTATTTTGAACAGAAATTTACATTTTGAACAGAAAATAAAATTTAACATAAATTTGTATTTTGAACAGAAATTTACATTTTGAACAGAAAAAATTTAACATTTTGAACAGAAATTTACATTTTGACACAGAAAATAAAATTTAACATAAATTTGTATTTTGAACAGAAATTTACATTTTGAACAGAAAATAAAATTTAACATAAATTTGTATTTTGAACAGAAATTTACATTTTGGACAGAAAATAAAATTTAACATAAATTTGTATTTTGAACAGAAATTTACATTTTGAACAGAAAATAATAAATTTAACATAAATTTGTATTTTGAACAGAAATTTACATTTTGAACAGAAAATAAAATTTAACATAAATTTGTATTTTGAACAGAAATTTACATTTTGGAACAGAAAATTAAATTTTGAACATAAAATTATATTTTGAACAGAAATTTAACATATTTACATTTTGGACAGAAAATAAAATTTAAACATAAATTTGTATTTTGAAACAGAAATTTACATTTTGAACAGAAAATAAAATTTAACATAAATTTGTATTTTGAACAGAAATTTACATTTTGAACAGAAAATAAAATTTAACATAAATTTGTATTTTGAACAGAAATTTACATTTTGAACAGAAAATAAAATTTAACATAAATTTGTATTTTGAACAGAAATTTACATTTTGAACAGAAAATAAAATTTAACATAAATTTGTATTTTGAACAGAAATTTACATTTTGAACAGAAAATAAAATTTAACATAAATTTGTATTTTGAACAGAAATTTACATTTTGAACAGAAAATAAAATTTAACATAAATTTGTATTTTGAACAGAAATTTACATTTTGAACAGAAAATAAAATTTAACATAAATTTGTATTTTGAACAGAAATTTACATTTTGAACAGAAAATAAAATTTAACATAAATTTGTATTTTGAACAGAAATTTACATTTTGAACAGAAAATAAAATTTAACATAAATTTGTATTTTGAACAGAAATTTACATTTTGAACAGAAAATAAAATTTAACATAAATTTGTATTTTGAACAGAAATTTACATTTTGAACAGAAAATAAAATTTAACATAAATTTGTATTTTGAACAGAAATTTACATTTTGAACAGAAAATAAAATTTAACATAAATTTGTATTTTGAACAGAAATTTACATTTTGAACAGAAAATAAAATTTAACATAAATTTGTATTTTGAACAGAAATTTACATTTTGAACAGAAAATAAAATTTAACATAAATTTGTATTTTGAACAGAAATTTACATTTTGAACAGAAAATAAAATTTAACATAAATTTGTATTTTGAACAGAAATTTACATTTTGAACAGAAAATAAAATTTAACATAAATTTGTATATTTTGAACAGAAATTTACATTTTGAACAGAAAATAAAATTTAACATAAATTTGTATTTTGAACAGAAATTTACATTTTGAACAGAAAATAAAATTTAACATAAATTTGTATTTTGAACAGAAATTTACATTTTGAACAGAAAATAAAATTTAACATAAATTTGTATTTTGAACAGAAATTTACATTTTGAACAGAAAATAAAATTTAACATAAATTTGTATTTTGAACAGAAATTTACATTTTGAACAGAAAATAAAATTTAACATAAATTTGTATTTTGAAACAGAAATTTACATTTTGAACAGAAAATAAAATTTAACATAAATTTGTATTTTGAACAGAAATTTACATTTTGAACAGAAAATAAAATTTAACATAAATTTGTATTTTGAACAGAAATTTACATTTTGAACAGAAAATAAAATTTAACATAAATTTGTATTTTGAACAGAAATTTACATTTTGAACAGAAAATAAAATTTAACATAAATTTGTATTTTTGAACAGAAATTTACATTTTGAACAGAAAATTAAAATTTAACATAAATTTGTATTTTGAACAGAAATTTACATTTTGAACAGAAAATAAAATTTAACATAAATTTGTATTTTGAACAGAAATTTACATTTTGAACAGAAAATAAAATTTAACATAAATTTGTATTTTTGAACAGAAATTTAACATTTTGAACAGAAAATAAAATTTAACATAAATTTGTATTTTGAACAGAAATTTACATTTTGAACAGAAAATAAAATTTAACATAAATTTGTATTTTGAACAGAAATTTACATTTTGAACAGAAAATTAAAATTTAACATAAATTTGTATTTTGAACAGAAATTTACATTTTGAACAGAAAATAAAATTTAACATAAATTTGTATTTTGAACAGAAATTTACATTTTGAACAGAAAATAAAATTTAACATAAATTTGTATTTTGAACAGAAATTTACATTTTGAACAGAAAATAAAATTTAACATAAATTTGTATTTTGAACAGAAATTTACATTTTGAACAGAAAATAAAATTTAACATAAATTTGTATTTTGAACAGAAATTTACATTTTGAACAGAAAATAAAATTTTAACATAAATTTGTATTTTGAACAGAAATTTACATTTTGAACAGAAAATAAAATTTAACATAAATTTGTATTTTGAACAGAAATTTACATTTTGAACAGAAAATAAAATTTAACATAAATTTGTATTTTGAACAGAAATTTACATTTTGAACAGAAAATAAAATTTAACATAAATTTGTATTTTGAACAGAAATTTACATTTTGAACAGAAAATAAAATTTAACATAAATTTGTATTTTGAACAGAAATTTACATTTTGAACAGAAAATAAAATTTAACATAAATTTGTATTTTGAACAGAAATTTACATTTTGAACAGAAAATTAACAGAAAATAAAATTTAACATAAATTTGTATTTTGAACAGAAATTTACATTTTGAACAGAAAATAAAATTTAACATAAATTTGTATTTTGAACAGAAATTTACATTTTGAACAGAAAATAAAATTTAACATAAATTTGTATTTTGAACAGAAATTTACATTTTGAACAGAAAATAAAATTTAACATAAATTTGTATTTTGAAACAGAAATTTACATTTTGAACAGAAAATAAAATTTAACATAAATTTGTATTTTGAACAGAAATTTACATTTTGAACAGAAAATAAAATTTAACATAAATTTGTATTTTGAACAGAAATTTACATTTTGAACAGAAAATAAAATTTAACATAAATTTGTATTTTGAACAGAAATTTACATTTTGAACAGAAAATAAAATTTAACATAAATTTGTATTTTGAACAGAAATTTACATTTTGAACAGAAAATAAAATTTAACATAAATTTGTATTTTGAACAGAAATTTACATTTTGAACAGAAAATAAAATTTAACATAAATTTGTATTTTGAACAGAAATTTACATTTTGAACAGAAAATAAAATTTAACATAAATTTGTATTTTGAACAGAAATTTACATTTTGAACAGAAAATTAAAATTTAACATAAATTTGTATTTTGAACAGAAATTTACATTTTGAACAGAAAATAAAATTTAACATAAATTTGTATTTTGAACAGAAATTTACATTTTGAACAGAAAATAAAATTTAACATAAATTTGTATTTTGAACAGAAATTTACATTTTGAACAGAAAATTAAAATTTAACATAAATTTGTATTTTGAACAGAAATTTACATTTTGAACAGAAAATAAAATTTAACATAAATTTGTATTTTGAACAGAAATTTACATTTTGAACAGAAAATTAAAATTTAACATAAATTTGTATTTTGAACAGAAATTTACATTTTGAACAGAAAATAAAATTTAACATAAATTTGTATTTTGAACAGAAATTTACATTTTGAACAGAAAATAAAATTTAACATAAATTTGTATTTTGAACAGAAATTTACATTTTGAACAGAAAATAAAATTTAACATAAATTTGTATTTTGAACAGAAATTTACATTTTGAACAGAAAATAAAATTTAACATAAATTTGTATTTTGAACAGAAATTTACATTTTGAACAGAAAATAAAATTTAACATAAATTTGTATTTTGAACAGAAATTTACATTTTGAACAGAAAATAAAATTTAACATAAATTTGTATTTTGAACAGAAATTTACATTTTGAACAGAAAATAAAATTTAACATAAATTTGTATTTTGAACAGAAATTTACATTTTGAACAGAAAATAAAATTTAACATAAATTTGTATTTTGAACAGAAATTTACATTTTGAACAGAAAATAAAATTTAACATAAATTTGTATTTTGAACAGAAATTTACATTTTGAACAGAAAATAAAATTTAACATAAATTTGTATTTTGAACAGAAATTTAACATTTTGAACAGAAAATAAAATTTAACATAAATTTGTATTTTGAACAGAAATTTACATTTTGAACAGAAAATAAAATTTAACATAAATTTGTATTTTTAACAGAAATTTACATTTTGAACAGAAAATAAAATTTAACATAAATTTGTATTTTGAACAGAAATTTACATTTTGAACAGAAAATTAAAATTTAACATAAATTTGTATTTTGAACAGAAATTTACATTTTGAACAGAAAATAAAATTTAACATAAATTTGTATTTTGAACAGAAATTTACATTTTGAACAGAAAATAAAATTTAACATAAATTTATATTTTGAACAGAAATTTACATTTTGAAAAAATAAAATTTAAACATAAATTTGTATTTTAAACAGAAATTTACATTTTGAACAGAAAATAAAATTTAACATTTAACAGAAATTTGTATTTTGAACAGAAATTTACATTTTGAACAGAACATAAATTTGTATTTTTAACATAAATTTGTATTTTTAACAGAAATTTACATTTTGAACAGAAAATTAAATTTTGAACATAAATTTGTATTTTTGAACAGAAATTTACATTTTGAACAGAAAATAAAATTTAACATAAATTTGTATTTTGAACAGAAATTTACATTTTGAACAGAAAATAAAATTTAACATAAATTTGTATTTTGAACAGAAATTTACATTTTGAACAGAAAATAAAATTTAACATAAATTTGTATTTTGAACAGAAATTTACATTTTGAACAGAAAATAAAATTTAACATAAATTTGTATTTTGAACAGAAATTTACATTTTGAACAGAAAATAAAATTTAACATAAATTTGTATTTTGAACAGAAATTTACATTTTGAACAGAAAATAAAATTTAACATAAATTTGTATTTTTAACAGAAATTTACATTTTGAACAGAAAATAAAATTTAACATAAATTTGTATTTTGAACAGAAATTTACATTTTGAACAGAAAATAAAATTTAACATAAATTTGTATTTTGAACAGAAATTTACATTTTGAACAGAAAATAAAATTTAACATAAATTTGTATTTTGAACAGAAATTTACATTTTGAACAGAAAATAAAATTTAACATAAATTTGTATTTTGAACAGAAATTTACATTTTGCACAGAAAATTAAATTTAAAATAAATTTGTATTTTGAACAGAAATTTACATTTTGAACAGAAAATAAAATTTAACATAAAAATTTGTATTTTGAACAGAAATTTATTTTTTGAACAGAAAATAAAATTTAACATAAATTTGTATTTTGAACAGAAATTTACATTTTGAACAGAAAATAAAATTTAACATAAATTTGTATTTTGAACAGAAATTTACATTTTGAACAGAAAATAAAATTTAACATAAATTTGTATTTTGAACAGAAATTAACATTTTGAACAGAAAATAAAATTTAACATAAATTTGTATTTTGAACAGAAATTTACATTTTGAACAGAAAATAAAATTTAACATAAATTTGTATTTTGAACAGAAATTTACATTTTGAACAGAAAATAAAATTTAACATAAATTTGTATTTTGAACAGAAATTTACATTTTGAACAGAAAATAAAATTTAACATAAATTTGTATTTTGAACAGAAATTTACATTTTGAACAGAAAATTAAATTTTGAACAGAAATTTACATTTTGAACAGAAAATAAAATTTAACATAAATTTGTATTTTGAACAGAAATTTACATTTTGAACAGAAAATAAAATTTAACATAAATTTGTATTTTGAACAGAAATTTACATTTTGAACAGAAAATAAAATTTAACAGAAATTTGTATTTTGAACAAAAAACAAAATTTAACATTTTGAACAGAAAATAAAATTTAACATAAATTTGTATTTTGAACAGAAATTTACATTTTGAACAGAAAATAAAATTTAACATAAATTTGTATTTTGAACAGAAATTTACATTTTGAACAGAAAAAAAAATTTAACATAAATTTGTATTTTGAACAGAAATTTACATTTTGAACAGAAAATAAAATTTAACATAAATTTGTATTTTGAACAGAAATTTACATTTTGAACAGAAAATAAAATTTAACATAAATTTGTATTTTGAACAGAAATTTACATTTTGAACAGAAAATAAAATTTAACATAAATTTGTATTTTGAACAGAAATTTACATTTTGAACAGAAAATAAAATTTAACATAAATTTGTATTTTGAACAGAAATTTACATTTTGAACAGAAAATAAAATTTAACATAAATTTGTATTTTTAACAGAAATTTACATTTTGAACAGAAAATAAAATTTAACATAAATTTGTATTTTGAACAGAAATTTACATTTTGAACAGAAAATAAAATTTAACATAAATTTGTATTTTGAACAGAAATTTACATTTTGAACAGAAAATAAAATTTAACATAAATTTGTATTTTAAGAAATTAACAGAAATTTAAATTTTGAACAGAAAATAAAATTTAACATAAATTTGTATTTTGAACAGAAATTTACATTTTGAACAGAAAATAAAATTTAACATAAATTTGTATTTTGAACAGAAATTTACATTTTGAACAGAAAATAAAATTTAACATAAATTTGTATTTTGAACAGAAATTTACATTTTGAACAGAAAATAAAATTTAACATAAATTTGTATTTTGAACAGAAATTTACATTTTGAACAGAAAATAAAATTTAACATAAATTTGTATTTTGAACAGAAATTTACATTTTGAACAGAAAATAAAATTTAACATAAATTTGTATTTTGAACAGAAATTTACATTTTGAACAGAAAATAAAATTTAACATAAATTTGTATTTTGAACAGAAATTTACATTTTGAACAGAAAATTAAATTTAACATAAATTTGTATTTTGAACAGAAAATTACATTTTGAACAGAAAATAAAATTTAACATAAATTTGTATTTTGAACAGAAATTTACATTTTGAACAGAAAATAAAATTTAACATAAATTTGTATTTTGAACAGAAATTTACATTTTGAACAGAAAATAAAATTTAACATAAATTTGTATTTTGAACAGAAATTTACATTTTGAACAGAAAATAAAATTTAACATAAATTTGTATTTTGAACAGAAATTTACATTTTGAACAGAAAATAAAATTTAACATAAATTTGTATTTTGAACAGAAATTTACATTTTGAACAGAAAATTAAAATTTAACATAAATTTGTATTTTGAACAGAAATTTACATTTTGAACAGAAAATAAAATTTAACATAAATTTGTATTTTGAACAGAAATTTACATTTTGAACAGAAAATAAAATTTAACATAAATTTGTATTTTGAACAGAAATTTACATTTTGAACAGAAAATTAAATTTAACATAAATTTAATTGTATTTTGAACAAGAAATTTACATTTTGAACAGAAAATAAAATTTAACATAAATTTGTATTTTGAACAGAAATTTACATTTTGAACAGAAAATAAAATTTAACATAAATTTGTATTTTGAACAGAAATTTACATTTTGAACAGAAAATAAAATTTAACATAAATTTGTATTTTGAACAGAAATTTACATTTTGAACAGAAAATAAAATTTAACATAAATTTGTATTTTGAACAGAAATTTACATTTTGAACAGAAAATAAAATTTAACATAAATTTGTATTTTGAACAGAAATTTACATTTTGAACAGAAAATAAAATTTAACATAAATTTGTATTTTGAACAGAAATTTACATTTTGAACAGAAAATTAAAATTTAACATAAATTTGTATTTTTGAACAGAAATTTACATTTTGAACAGAAAATAAAATTTAACATAAATTTGTATTTTGAACAGAAATTTACATTTTGAACAGAAAATAAAATTTAACATAAATTTGTATTTTGAACAGAAATTTACATTTTGAACAGAAAATAAAATTTAACATAAATTTGTATTTTTAACAGAAATTTACATTTTGAACAGAAAATAAAATTTAACATAAATTTGTATTTTGAACAGAAATTTACATTTTGAACAGAAAATAAAATTTAACATAAATTTGTATTTTGAACAGAAATTTACATTTTGAACAGAAAATAAAATTTAACATAAATTTGTATTTTGAACAGAAATTTACATTTTGAACAGAAAATAAAATTTAACATAAATTTGTATTTTGAACAGAAATTTACATTTTGAACAGAAAATAAAATTTAACATAAATTTGTATTTTGAACAGAAATTTACATTTTGAACAGAAAATAAAATTTAACATAAATTTGTATTTTGAACAGAAATTTACATTTTGAACAGAAAATAAAATTTAACATAAATTTGTATTTTGAACAGAAATTTACATTTTGAACAGAAAATAAAATTTAACATAAATTTGTATTTTGAACAGAAATTTACATTTTGAACAGAAAATAAAATTTAACATAAATTTGTATTTTGAACAGAAATTTACATTTTGAACAGAAAATAAAATTTAACATAAATTTGTATTTTGAAACAGAAATTTACATTTTGAACAGAAAATTAAAATTTAACATAAATTTGTATTTTGAACAGAAATTTACATTTTGAACAGAAAATAAAATTTAACATAAATTTGTATTTTGAACAGAAATTTACATTTTGAACAGAAAATAAAATTTAACATAAATTTGTATTTTGAACAGAAATTTACATTTTGAACAGAAAATAAAATTTAACATAAATTTGTATTTTGAACAGAAATTTACATTTTGAACAGAAAATAAAATTTAACATAAATTTGTATTTTGAACAGAAATTTACATTTTGAACAGAAAATAAAATTTAACATAAATTTGTATTTTGAACAGAAATTTACATTTTGAACAGAAAATAAAATTTAACATAAATTTGTATTTTGAACAGAAACAGAAATTTACATTTTGAACAGAAAATAAAATTTAACATAAATTTGTATTTTGAACAGAAATTTACATTTTGAACAGAAAATAAAATTTAACATAAATTTGTATTTTGAACAGAAATTTACATTTTGAACAGAAAATAAAATTTAACATAAATTTGTATTTTGAAACAGAAATTTACATTTTGAACAGAAAATAAAATTTAACATAAATTTGTATTTTGAACAGAAATTTACATTTTGAACAGAAAATAAAATTTAACATAAATTTGTATTTTTAACAGAAACAGAAAATTTAACATTTTTGAACAGAAATTTACATTTTGAACAGAAAATAAAATTTAACATAAATTTGTATTTTGAACAGAAATTTACATTTTGAACAGAAAATAAAATTTAACATAAATTTGTATTTTGAACAGAAATTTACATTTTGAACAGAAAATAAAATTTAACATAAATTTGTATTTTTGAACAGAAATTTACATTTTGAACAGAAAATAAAATTTAACATAAATTTGTATTTTGAACAGAAATTTACATTTTGAACAGAAAATAAAATTTAACATAAATTTGTATTTTGAACAGAAATTTACATTTTGAACAGAAAATAAAATTTAACATAAATTTGTATTTTGAACAGAAATTTACATTTTGAACAGAAAATTAAAATTTAACATAAATTTGTATTTTGAACAGAAATTTACATTTTGAACAGAAAATAAAATTTAACATAAATTTGTATTTTGAACAGAAATTTACATTTTGAACAGAAAATAAAATTTAACATAAATTTGATATTTTTGAACAGAAATTTACATTTTGAACAGAAAATAAAATTTAACATAAATTTGTATTTTGAACAGAAATTTACATTTTGAACAGAAAATAAAATTTAACATAAATTTGTATTTTGAACAGAAATTTACATTTTGAACAGAAAATAAAATTTAACATAAATTTGTATTTTGAACAGAAATTTACATTTTGAACAGAAAATAAAATTTAACATAAATTTGTATTTTGAACAGAAATTTACATTTTGAACAGAAAATAAAATTTAACATAAATTTGTATTTTGAACAGAAATTTACATTTTGAACAGAAAATAAAATTTAACATAAATTTGTATTTTGAACAGAAATTTACATTTTGAACAGAAAATAAAATTTAACATAAATTTGTATTTTGAACAGAAATTTACATTTTGAACAGAAAATAAAATTTAACATAAATTTGTATTTTGAACAGAAATTTACATTTTGAACAGAAAATAAAATTTAACATAAATTTGTATTTTGAACAGAAATTTACATTTTGAACAGAAAATAAAATTTAACATAAATTTGTATTTTGAACAGAAATTTACATTTTGAACAGAAAATAAAATTTAACATAAATTTGTATTTTGAACAGAAATTTACATTTTGAACAGAAAATAAAATTTAACATAAATTTGTATTTTGAACAGAAATTTACATTTTGAACAGAAAATAAAATTTAACATAAATTTGTATTTTGAACAGAAATTTACATTTTGAACAGAAAATAAAATTTAACATAAATTTGTATTTTGAACAGAAATTTACATTTTGAACAGAAAATAAAATTTAACATAAATTTGTATTTTGAACAGAAATTTACATTTTGAACAGAAAATAAAATTTAACATAAATTTGTATTTTGAACAGAAATTTACATTTTGAACAGAAAATAAAATTTAACATAAATTTGTATTTTGAACAGAAATTTACATTTTGAACAGAAAATAAAATTTAACATAAATTTGTATTTTTAACAGAAATTTACATTTTGAACAGAAAATAAAATTTAACATAAATTTGTATTTTGAACAGAAATTTACATTTTGAACAGAAAATAAAATTTAAATTTTGAACAGAAATTTACATTTTGAACAAAATAAAATTTAACATAAATTTGTATTTTGAACAGAAATTTACATTTTGAACAGAAAATAAAATTTAACATAAATTTGTATTTTGAACAGAAATTTACATTTTGAACAGAAAATAAAATTTAACATAAATTTGTATTTTGAACAGAAATTTACATTTTGAACAGAAAATAAAATTTAACATAAATTTGTATTTTGAACAGAAATTTACATTTTGAACAGAAAATAAAATTTAACATAAATTTGTATTTTGAACAGAAATTTACATTTTGAACAGAAAATAAAATTTAAAATAACAAAAATTTGTATTTTTAACAGAAATTTACATTTTGAACAGAAAATAAAATTTAACATAAATTTGTATTTTGAACAGAAATTTACATTTTGAACAGAAAATAAAATTTAACATAAATTTGTATTTTGAACAGAAATTTACATTTTGAACAGAAAATAAAATTTAACATAAATTTGTATTTTGAACAGAAATTTACATTTTGAACAGAAAATAAAATTTAACATAAATTTGTATTTTGAACAGAAATTTACATTTTGAACAGAAAATAAAATTTAACATAAATTTGTATTTTGAACAGAAATTTACATTTTGAACAGAAAATAAAATTTAACATAAATTTGTATTTTGAACAGAAATTTACATTTTGAACAGAAAATTAAATTTAACATAAATTTGTATTTTGAACAGAAATTTACATTTTGAACAGAAAATAAAATTTAACATAAATTTGTATTTTTGAACAGAAATTTACATTTTGGAACAGAAAATAAAATTTAACATAAATTTGTATTTTGAACAGAAATTTACATTTTGAACAGAAAATAAAATTTAACATAAATTTGTATTTTGAACAGAAATTTACATTTTGGACAGAAAATAAAATTTAACATAAATTTGTATTTTGAACAGAAATTTACATTTTGAACAGAAAATAAAATTTAACATAAATTTGTATTTTGAACAGAAATTTACATTTTGAACAGAAAATAAAATTTAACATAAATTTGTATTTTGAACAGAAATTTACATTTTGAACAGAAAATAAAATTTAACATAAATTTGTATTTTGAACAGAAATTTACATTTTGAACAGAAAAATTGTATTTTGAACAGAAATTTAACATTTTGAACAGAAAATTAAATTTAACATAAATTTGTATTTTGAACAGAAATTTACATTTTGAACAGAAAATAAAATTTAACATAAATTTGTATTTTGAACAGAAATTTACATTTTGAACAGAAAATAAAATTTAACATAAATTTGTATTTTGAACAGAAATTTACATTTTGAACAGAAAATAAAATTTAACATAAATTTGTATTTTTGAACAGAAATTTACATTTTGAACAGAAAATAAAATTTAACATAAATTTGTATTTTGAACAGAAATTTACATTTTGGACAGAAAATAAAATTTAACATAAATTTGTATTTTGAACAGAAATTTACATTTTGAACAGAAAATAAAATTTAACATAAATTTGTATTTTGAACAGAAATTTACATTTTGAACAGAAAATAAAATTTAACATAAATTTGTATTTTGAACAGAAATTTACATTTTGAACAGAAAATAAAATTTAACATAAATTTGTATTTTGAACAGAAATTTACATTTTGGACAGAAAATAAAATTTAACATAAATTTGTATTTTGAACAGAAATTTACATTTTGAACAGAAAATAAAATTTAACATAAATTTGTATTTTGAACAGAAATTTACATTTTGAACAGAAAATAAAATTTAACATAAATTTGTATTTTGAACAGAAATTTACATTTTGAACAGAAAATAAAATTTAACATAAATTTGTATTTTGAACAGAAATTTACATTTTGAACAGAAAATAAAATTTAACATAAATTTGTATTTTGAACAGAAATTTACATTTTGAACAGAAAATAAAATTTAACATAAATTTGTATTTTGAACAGAAATTTACATTTTGAACAGAAAATAAAATTTAACATAAATTTGTATTTTGAACAGAAATTTACATTTTGAACAGAAAATAAAATTTAACATAAATTTGTATTTTGAACAGAAATTTACATTTTGAACAGAAAATAAAATTTAACATAAATTTGTATTTTGAACAGAAATTTACATTTTGAACAGAAAATAAAATTTAAACATAAATTTGTATTTTGAACAGAAATTTACATTTTGAACAGAAAATAAAATTTAACATAAATTTGTATTTTTGAACAGAAATTTACATTTTGAACAGAAAATAAAATTTAACATAAATTTGTATTTTGAACAGAAATTTACATTTTGAACAGAAAATAAAATTTAACATAAATTTGTATTTTGAACAGAAATTTACATTTTGAACAGAAAATAAAATTTAACATAAATTTGTATTTTGAACAGAAATTTACATTTTGAACAGAAAATAAAATTTAACATAAATTTGTATTTTTGAACAGAAATTTACATTTTGAACAGAAAATAAAATTTAACATAAATTTGTATTTTGAACAGAAATTTACATTTTGGACAGAAAATAAAATTTAACATAAATTTGTATTTTAGAACAGAAATTTACATTTTGAACAGAAAATAAAATTTAACATAAATTTGTATTTTGAACAGAAATTTACATTTTGAACAGAAAATAAAATTTAACATAAATTTGTATTTTGAACAGAAATTTACATTTTGGACAGAAAATAAAATTTAACATAAATTTGTATTTTGAACAGAAATTTACATTTTGAACAGAAAATAAAATTTAACATAAATTTGTATTTTGAACAGAAATTTACATTTTGAACAGAAAATAAAATTTAACATAAATTTGTATTTTGAACAGAAATTTACATTTTGAACAGAAAATAAAATTTAACATAAATTTGTATTTTGAACAGAAATTTACATTTTGAACAGAAAATAAAATTTAACATAAATTTGTATTTTGAACAGAAATTTACATTTTGAACAGAAAATAAAATTTAACATAAATTTGTATTTTGAACAGAAATTTACATTTTGGACAGAAAATAAAATTTAACATAAATTTGTATTTTGAACAGAAATTTACATTTTGGACAGAAAATAAAATTTAACATAAATTTGTATTTTGAACAGAAATTTACATTTTGAACAGAAAATAAAATTTAACATAAATTTGTATTTTGAACAGAAATTTACATTTTGAACAGAAAATAAAATTTAACATAAATTTGTATTTTGAACAGAAATTTACATTTTGAACAGAAAATAAAATTTAACATAAATTTGTATTTTGAACAGAAATTTACATTTTGAACAGAAAATAAAATTTAACATAAATTTGTATTTTGAACAGAAATTTACATTTTGAACAGAAAATAAAATTTAACATAAATTTGTATTTTGAACAGAAATTTACATTTTGAACAGAAAATAAAATTTAACATAAATTTGTATTTTGAACAGAAATTTACATTTTGAACAGAAAATAAAATTTAACATAAATTTGTATTTTGAACAGAAATTTACATTTTGAACAGAAAATAAAATTTAACATAAATTTGTATTTTGAACAGAAATTTACATTTTGAACAGAAAATAAAATTTAACATAAATTTGTATTTTGAACAGAAATTTACATTTTGAACAGAAAATAAAATTTAACATAAATTTGTATTTTGAACAGAAATTTACATTTTGAACAGAAAATAAAATTTAACATAAATTTGTATTTTGAACAGAAATTTACATTTTGAACAGAAAATAAAATTTAACATAAATTTGTATTTTGAACAGAAATTTACATTTTGAACAGAAAATAAAATTTAACATAAATTTGTATTTTGAACAGAAATTTACATTTTGAACAGAAAATAAAATTTAACATAAATTTGTATTTTGAACAGAAATTTACATTTTGAACAGAAAATAAAATTTAACATAAATTTGTATTTTGAACAGAAATTTACATTTTGAACAAGAAAATAAAATTTAACATAAAGAAAATTAAATTTTTAACATAAATTGAATTTTGAACAGAAAATAAAATTTAACATAAATTTGTATTTTGAACAGAAATTAACATATTGAACAGAAAATAAAATTTAACATAAATTTGTATTTTGAACAGAAATTTACATTTTGAACAGAAAATAAAATTTAACATAAATTTGTATTTTGAACAGAAATTTACATTTTGAACAGAAAATAAAATTTAACATAAATTTGTATTTTGAACAGAAATTTACATTTTGGACAGAAAATAAAATTTAACATAAATTTGTATTTTGAACAGAAATTTACATTTTGAACAGAAAATAAAATTTAACATAAATTTGTAATTTTGAACAGAAATTTACATTTTGAACAGAAAATAAAATTTAACATAAATTTGTATTTTGAACAGAAATTTACATTTTGAACAGAAAATAAAATTTAACATAAATTTGTATTTTGAACAGAAATTTACATTTTGAACAGAAAATAAAATTTAACATAAATTTGTATTTTGAACAGAAATTTACATTTTGAACAGAAAATAAAATTTAACATAAATTTGTATTTTGAACAGAAATTTACATTTTGAACAGAAAATAAAATTTAACATAAATTTGTATTTTGAACAGAAATTTACATTTTGAACAGAAAATAAAATTTAACATAAATTTGTATTTTGAACAGAAATTTACATTTTGAACAGAAAATAAAATTTAACATAAATTTGTATTTTGAACAGAAATTTACATTTTGAACAGAAAATAAAATTTAACATAAATTTGTATTTTGAACAGAAATTTACATTTTGAACAGAAAATAAAATTTAACATAAATTTGTATTTTGAACAGAAATTTACATTTTGAACAGAAAAAAAATTTAACATAAATTTGTATTTTGAACAGAAATTTACATTTTGAACAGAAAATAAAATTTAACATAAATTTGTATTTTGAACAGAAATTTACATTTTGGAAAAAATAAAATTTAACATAAATTTGTATTTTGAACAGAAATTTACATTTTGGACAGAAAATAAAATTTAACATAAATTTGTATTTTGAACAGAAATTTACATTTTGAACAGAAAATAAAATTTAACATAAATTTGTATTTTTAACAGAAATTTACATTTTGAACAGAAAATAAAATTTAACATAAATTTGTATTTTGAACAGAAATTTACATTTTGAACAGAAAATAAAATTTAACATAAATTTGTATTTTGAACAGAAATTTACATTTTGGACAGAAAATAAAATTTAACATAAATTTGTATTTTGAACAGAAATTTACATTTTGAACAGAAAATAAAATTTAACATAAATTTGTATTTTGAACAGAAATTTACATTTTGAACAGAAAATAAAATTTAACATAAATTTGTATTTTGAACAGAAATTTACATTTTGGACAGAAAATAAAATTTAACATAAATTTGTATTTTGAACAGAAATTTACATTTTGGACAGAAAATAAAATTTAACATAAATTTGTATTTTGAACAGAAATTTACATTTTGGACAGAAAATAAAATTTAACATAAATTTGTATTTTGAACAGAAATTTACATTTTGAACAGAAAATAAAATTTAACATAAATTTGTATTTTGAACAGAAATTTACATTTTGAACAGAAAATAAAATTTAACATAAATTTGTATTTTGAACAGAAATTTACATTTTGAACAGAAAATAAAATTTAACATAAATTTGTATTTTGAACAGAAATTTACATTTTGGACAGAAAATAAAATTTAACATAAATTTGTATTTTGAACAGAAATTTACATTTTGGACAGAAAATAAAATTTAACATAAATTTGTATTTTGAACAGAAATTTACATTTTGAACAGAAAATAAAATTTAACATAAATTTGTATTTTGAACAGAAATTTACATTTTGGACAGAAAATAAAATTTAACATAAATTTGTATTTTGAACAGAAATTTACATTTTGAACAGAAAATAAAATTTAACATAAATTTGTATTTTGAACAGAAATTTACATTTTGAACAGAAAATAAAATTTAACATAAATTTGTATTTTGAACAGAAATTTACATTTTGAACAGAAAATAAAATTTAACATAAATTTGTATTTTGAACAGAAATTTACATTTTGAACAGAAAATAAAATTTAACATAAATTTGTATTTTGAACAGAAATTTACATTTTGAACAGAAAATAAAATTTAACATAAATTTGTATTTTGAACAGAAATTTACATTTTGGACAGAAAATAAAATTTAACATAAATTTGTATTTTGAACAGAAATTTACATTTTGAACAGAAAATAAAATTTAACATAAATTTGTATTTTAAACAGAAATTTACATTTTGAACAGAAAATAAAATTTAACATAAATTTGTATTTTGAACAGAAATTTACATTTTGAACAGAAAATAAAATTTAACATAAATTTGTATTTTGAACAGAAATTTACATTTTGAACAGAAAATAAAATTTAACATAAATTTGTATTTTGAACAGAAATTTACATTTTGAACAGAAAATAAAATTTAACATAAATTTGTATTTTTGAACAGAAATTTACATTTTGAACAGAAAATAAAATTTAACATAAATTTGTATTTTGAACAGAAATTTACATTTTGAACAGAAAATAAAATTTAACATAAATTTGTATTTTGAACAGAAATTTACATTTTGAACAGAAAATTAAATTTAACATAAATTTGTATTTTGAACAGAAATTTACATTTTGAACAGAAAATAAAATTTAACATAAATTTGTATTTTGAACAGAAATTTACATTTTGAACAGAAAATAAAATTTAACATAAATTTGTATTTTGAACAGAAATTTACATTTTGAACAGAAAATAAAATTTAACATAAATTTGTATTTTGAACAGAAATTTACATTTTGAACAGAAAATAAAATTTAACATAAATTTGTATTTTGAACAGAAATTTACATTTTGAACAGAAAATAAAATTTAACATAAATTTGTATTTTTAACAGAAATTTACATTTTGAACAGAAAATAAAATTTAACATAAATTTGTATTTTGAACAGAAATTTATATTTTGGACAGAAAATAAAATTTAACATAAATTTGTATTTTGAACAGAAATTTACATTTTGAACAGAAAATAAAATTTAACATAAATTTGTATTTTGAACAGAAATTTACATTTTGAACAGAAAATAAAATTTAACATAAATTTGTATTTTGAACAGAAATTTACATTTTGAACAGAAAATAAAATTTAACATAAATTTGTATTTTGAACAGAAATTTACATTTTGGACAGAAAATAAAATTTAACATAAATTTGTATTTTGAACAGAAATTTACATTTTGAACAGAAAATAAAATTTAACATAAATTTGTATTTTGAACAGAAATTTACATTTTGAACAGAAAATAAAATTTAACATAAATTTGTATTTTGAACAGAAATTTACATTTTGAACAGAAAATAAAATTTAACATAAATTTGTATTTTTGAACAGAAATTTACATTTTGGACAGAAAATAAAATTTAACATAAATTTGTATTTTGAACAGAAATTTACATTTTGAACAGAAAATAAAATTTAACATAAATTTGTATTTTGAACAGAAATTTACATTTTGGACAGAAAATAAAATTTAACATAAATTTGTATTTTGAACAGAAATTTACATTTTGGACAGAAAATAAAATTTAACATAAATTTGTATTTTGAACAGAAATTTACATTTTGAACAGAAAATAAAATTTAACATAAATTTGTATTTTGAACAGAAATTTACATTTTGAACAGAAAATAAAATTTAACATAAATTTGTATTTTTAACAGAAAATTTACATTTTGGACAGAAAATTAAATTTAACATAAATTTGTATTTTGAACAGAAATTTAAATTTGAGAAAATAAAATTTAACATAAATTTGTATTTTGAACAGAAATTTACATTTTGGACAGAAAATAAAATTTAACATAAATTTGTATTTTGAACAGAAATTTACATTTTGAACAGAAAATAAAATTTAACATAAATTTGTATTTTGAACAGAAATTTACATTTTGAACAGAAAATAAAATTTAACATAAATTTGTATTTTGAACAGAAATTTACATTTTGAACAGAAAATAAAATTTAACATAAATTTGTATTTTGAACAGAAATTTACATTTTGAACAGAAAATAAATTTAACATAAATTTGTATTTTGAACAGAAATTACATTTTGAACAGAAAATAAAATTTAACATAAATTTGTATTTTGAACAGAAATTTACATTTTGAACAGAAAATAAAATTTAACATAAATTTGTATTTTGAACAGAAATTTACATTTTGAACAGAAAATAAAATTTAACATAAATTTGTATTTTTAACAGAAATTTACATTTTGGACAGAAAATTAAATTTAACATAAATTTGTATTTTGAACAGAAATTTACATTTTGAACAGAAAATAAAATTTAACATAAATTTGTATTTTGAACAGAAATTTACATTTTGAACAGAAAATAAAATTTAACATAAATTTGTATTTTGAACAGAAATTTACATTTTGAACAGAAAATAAAATTTAACATAAATTTGTATTTTGAACAGAAATTTACATTTTGAACAGAAAATAAAATTTAACATAAATTTGTATTTTGAACAGAAATTTACATTTTGAACAGAAAATAAAATTTAACACAAATTTGTATTTTGAACAGAAATTTACATTTTGAACAGAAAATAAAATTTAACATAAATTTGTATTTTAAACAGAAATTTACATTTTGAACAGAAAATAAAATTTAACATAAATTTGTATTTTGAACAGAAATTTACATTTTGGACAGAAAATAAAATTTTAACATAAATTTGTATTTTTAACAGAAATTTACATTTTGAACAGAAAATAAAATTTAACATAAATTTGTATTTTGAACAGAAATTTACATTTTGAACAGAAAATAAAATTTAACATAAATTTGTATTTTGAACAGAAATTTACATTTTGAACAGAAAATAAAATTTAACATAAATTTGTATTTTGAACAGAAATTAACATTTTGAACAGAAAATAAAATTTAACATAAATTTGTATTTTGAACAGAAATTTACATTTTGAACAGAAAATAAAATTTAACAAAAATTTGTATTTTGAACAGAAATTTACATTTTGAACAGAAAATAAAATTTAACATAAATTTGTATTTTGAACAGAAATTTACATTTTGAACAGAAAATAAAATTTAACATAAATTTGTATTTTGAACAGAAATTTACGTTTTGAACAGAAAATAAAATTTAACATAAATTTGTATTTTAAACAGAAATTTACATTTTGAACAGAAAATAAAATTTAACATAAATTTGTATTTTGAACAGAAATTTACATTTTGAACAGAAAATAAAATTTAACATAAATTTGTATTTGAACAGAAATTTACATTTTGAACAGAAAATAAAATTTAACATAAATTTGTATTTTGAACAGAAATTTACATTTTGAACAGAAAATAAAATTTAACATAAATTTGTATTTTGAACAGAAATTTACATTTTGAACAGAAAATAAAATTTAACATAAATTTGTATTTTGAACAGAAATTTACATTTTGAACAGAAAATAAAATTTAACATAAATTTGTATTTTGAACAGAAATTAACATTTTGAACAGAAAATAAAATTTAACATAAATTTGTATTTTTAACAGAAATTTACATTTTAAACAGAAAATAAAATTTAACATAAATTTGTATTTTTAACAGAAATTTACATTTTGAACAGAAAATAAAATTTAACATAAATTTGTATTTTGAACCGAAATTAACATTTTGAACAGAAAATAAAATTTAACATAAATTTGTATTTTTAACAGAAATTTACGTTTTGAACAGAAAATTAAATTTAACATAAATTTGTATTTTGAACAGAAATTTACATTTGGGACAGAAAATAAAATTTAAGATAAATTTGTATTTTGAACAGAAGTTGACATTTTGAACAGAAAATAAAATTTAACATAAATTTGTATTGTGAACTGAAATTAACATTTCGAACAGAAAATAAAAAATTTAACAGAAATTCTGCTAATTTAAACCAGAAATTGGTACGTTTTGAACAGAAGGCCAGGTTTCTAACATAAATTTGTATTTTTAACAGAAATTTACATTTTGGACAGAAAGATAAATTGTATTAAACATTCAAATTTGTATTTTGAACAGAAATTAACATCCTGATTAGAACAGAAACTTCAATTGGAATGAACATAAAATTTACCATATATTTCATTTTGAACAGAAATTTACATTTTGGACACGAAAGTTAAATTTAACATAAATTTGTATTTTGAACGGGAAGTTACATTCCTGAAAAGAAAATGAGGTTTAACATAAATTTGTACATTTGTACAGAAAATTAGATTTTGAACGAAAGTTAGATGTAACAGAAATTTGAATATAAAACAGCCCAATTATGAACCCGTATGAACAGAAAATAAAATTTAACATGAACTTGAATTTTTAACAGAAATTTACAATTTGAATAGAAAATAAAATTTGACATAAATTTGTAGTTTGAACGGAAATTAGCATTTTGAACAGAAAATAAAATTTAACATAAATTCTGTATTTTTGAACTGAAACTTTGTTATTTGAACAGAAAATAAAATTTGACATAAATTGGTATTTTGAACCGAAATTTATTTTGAACAGAAAAATTTATATTCTGTTCAAAATTTCAATTTCTATTCGAAATACAAATTTAAGTTAAATTTTATTTTCTGTTCAAAACGTAAATTTTCGTCCAAAACAAAATAAAACAAATCAAAATTGAATGTTTCAAAAATACAACATAAACCTTTTCAAAGAAATTTCTGTTCAAAATACAAATTTATGTTAAATTTTATTTTCTGTTCAAAATGTAAATTTCTGTTCAAAATACAAATTTTTGTTAAATTTAACTTTCTGTTCAAAATGTTAATTTCTGTTCGAAAAAATACAAATTTATGTTAAATTTTATATTCTGTTCAAAATTTCAATTTCTATTCGAAATACAAAATTTATGTTAAATTTTATTTTCTGTTCAAAAATGTAAATTTCTGTTCAAAATACAAATTTATGTTAAATTTTATTTTCTGTTCAAAATGTAAATTTCTGTTCAAAATACAAATTTATGTTAAATTTTATTTTCTGTTCAAAATGTAAATTTCTGTTCAAAATACAAATTTTTGTTAAATTTTATTTTCTGTCCAAAATGTAAATTTCTGTTTAAAGTTCAAAATTTCTGTTTAAATTTTATTTTCTGTTCAAAATGTAAATTTCTGTTCAAAAAATATTTATATAAATTTATTTTCTGTTCAAAATGTAAATTTCTGTTCAAAATACAAATTTATGTTAAATTTTATTTCTGTCAAATGTAAATTTCTGTCCAAAATGTAAATTTCTGTTCAAAATACAAATTTATGTTAAATTTTATTTTCTGTTCAAAATGTAAATTTCTGTTAAAATACAAATTTATGTTAAATTTTATTTTCTGTTCAAAATGTAAATTTCTGTTCAAAAATACAAATTTATGTTAAATTTTATTTTCTGTTCAAAATGTAAATTTCTGTTCAAAATACAAATTTATGTTAAATTTTATTTTCTGTTCAAAATGTAAATTTCTGTTAAAAATACAAATTTATGTTAAATTTTATTTTCTGTTCAAAATGTAAATTTCTGTTCAAAATACAAATTTATGTTAAATTTTATTTTCTGTTCAAAATGTAAATTTCTGTTCAAAATACAAATTTATGTTAAATTTTATTTTCTGTTCAAAATGTAAATTTCTGTTCAAAATACAAATTTATGTTAAATTTTATTTTCTGTTCAAAATGTAAATTTCTGTTCAAAATACAAATTTATGTTAAATTTTATTTTCTGTTAAAGTAAATTCTTTTTAAAATACAAATTTATGTTAAATTTTATTTTCTGTTCAAAATGTAAATTTCTGTTCAAAATACAAATTTATGTTAAATTTTATTTTCTGTTCAAAATGTAAATTTCTGTTCAAAAATACAAATTTATGTTAAATTTTATTTTCTGTTCAAAATGTAAATTTCTGTTCAAAATACAAATTTATGTTAAATTTTATTTTCTGTTCAAAATGTAAATTTCTGTTCAAAATACAAATTTATGTTAAATTTTATTTTCTGTTCAAAATGTAAATTTCTGTTCAAAATACAAATTTATGTTAAATTTTATTTTCTGTTCAAAATGTAAATTTCTGTTCAAAATACAAATTTATGTTAAATTTAATTTTCTGTTCAAAATGTAAATTTCTGTTCAAAATACAAATTTATGTTAAATTTTATTTTCTGTTCAAAATGTAAATTTCTGTTCAAAATACAAATTTATGTTAAATTTAATTTTCTGTTCAAAATGTAAATTTCTGTTCAAAATACAAATATTATTTTAAATTCTGTTCAAAATTAATTTTCAAATTTAATCAGTAAAAATTGTAAATTTTTAATTAAAAATTCAAGTTCATGTTAAATTTTATTTTCTGTTCAAAAGGTAAATTTCTGTTCAAAATACAAATTTATGTTAAATTTAATTTTCTGTTCAAAATGTAAATTTCTGTTCAAAAATACAAATTTATGTTAAATTTTATTTTCTGTTCAAAATGTAAATTTCTGTTCAAAATACAAATTTTCGTTAAATTTAATTTTGTCCAAAATGTTAATTTCTGTTCGAAATACAAATTTATGTTAAATTTTTAACTTTCAGTCAAAATGTAAATTTCTGTTCGAAACACAAATTTATGTTAAATTTTATTTTCTGTTCAAAATGTAAATTTCTGTTCAAAATACAAATTTATGTTAAATTTTATTTTCTGTTCAAAATGTAAATTTCCGTTTAAAATACAAATTTATGTTAAATTTTATTTTCTGTTCAAAATGTAAATTTCTGTTCAAAATACAAATTTATGTCAAATTTTATTTTCTATTCAGAATGTAAATTTCTTTTCAAAATACAAATTTATGTTAAATTTTATTTTCTGTTCAAAATGTAAATTTCTGTTCAAAATACAAATTTATGAAATTTATTATCAGTACAAAATTAAATTCTTCAAAATACAAATTTATGTTAAATTTAACTATCTGTCCAAAATGTAAATTTCTGTTAAAAATACAAATTTATGTTAAATTTTATTTTCTGTTCAAAATGTAAATTTCTGTTCAAAATACAAATTTATGTTAAATTTTATTTTCTGTACAAAATGTAAATTTCTGTTCAAAATACAAATTTATGTTAAATTTTATTTTCTGTTCAAAATGTAAATTTCTGTTCAAAATACAAATTTATGTTAAATTTTATTTTCTGTTCAAAATGTAAATTTCTGTTCAAAATACAAATTTATGTTAAATTTTATTTTCGTTCAAAATTTTATTTTCTGTTCAAAATGTAAATTTCTGTTAAAAATACAAATTTATGTTAAATTTTATTTTCTGTTCAAAATGTAAATTTCTGTTCAAAATACAAATTTATGTTAAATTTTATTTTCTGTTCAAAATGTAAATTTCTGTTCAAAATACAAATTTATGTTAAATTTTATTTTCTGTTCAAAATGTAAATTTCTGTTCAAAATACAAATTTATGTTAAATTTTATTTTCTGTTCAAAATGTAAATTTCTGTTCAAAATACAAATTTATGTTAAATTTTATTTTCTGTTCAAAATGTAAATTTCTGTTCAAAATACAAATTTATGTTAAATTTTATTTTCTGTTCAAAATGTAAATTTCTGTTCAAAAATACAAATTTATGTTAAATTTTATTTTCTGTTCAAAATGTAAATTTCTGTTCAAAATACAAATTTATGTTAAATTTTATTTTCTGTTCAAAATGTAAATTTCTGTTAAAAATACAAATTTATGTTAAATTTTATTTTCTGTTCAAAATGTAAATTTCTGTTCAAAAATACAAATTTATGTTAAATTTTATTTTCTGTTCAAAATGTAAATTTCTGTTCAAAATACAAATTTATGTTAAATTTTATTTTCTGTTCAAAATGTAAATTTCTGTTTAAAATACAAATTTATGTTAAATTTTATTTTCTGTTCAAAATGTAAATTTCTGTTCAAAATACAAATTTATGTTAAATTTTATTTTCTGTTCAAAATGTAAATTTCTGTTCAAAATACAAATTTATGTTAAATTTTATTTTCTGTTCAAAATGTAAATTTCTGTTCAAAATACAAATTTATGTTAAATTTTATTTTCTGTTCAAAATGTAAATTTCTGTTCAAAATACAAATTTATGTTAAATTTTATTTTCTGTTCAAAATGTAAATTTCTGTTCAAAATACAAATTTATGTTAAATTTTATTTTCTGTTCAAAATGTAAATTTCTGTTCAAAATACAAATTTATGTTAAATTTTATTTTCTGTTCAAAATGTAAATTTCTGTTCAAAATACAAATTTATGTTAAATTTTATTTTCTGTTCAAAATGTAAATTTCTGTTCAAAATACAAATTTATGTTAAAAATTTTATTTTCTGTTCAAAATGTAAATTTCTGTTCAAAAATACAAATTTATGTTAAATTTTATTTTCTGTTCAAAATGTAAATTTCTGTTCAAAATACAAATTTATGTTAAATTTTATTTTCTGTTCAAAATGTAAATTTCTGTTCAAAATACAAATTTATGTTAAATTTTATTTTCTGTTCAAAATGTAAATTTCTGTTCAAAATACAAATTTATGTTAAATTTTATTTTCTGTTCAAAATGTAAATTTCTGTTCAAAATACAAATTTATGTTAAATTTTATTTTCTGTTCAAAATGTAAATTTTTTTCGTCAAAATACAAATGTAAATTTTATTTTCTGTTAAATTGAATATTTATGTTAAATTTTATTTTCTGTTCAAAATGTAAATTTCTGTTCAAAATAAATTTATGTTAAATTTAATTTTCTGTTCAAAATGTAAATTTCTGTTCAAAATACAAATTTATGTTATTTAAAATATTATTTTCTGTTCAAAATGTAAATTTCTGTTCAAAATACAAATTTATGTTAAATTTTATTTTCTGTTCAAAATGTAAATTTCTGTTTAAAATACAAATTTATGTTAAATTTAATTTTCTGTTCAAAATGTAAATTTCTGTTCAAAAATACAAATTTATGTTAAATTTTAAATTAATTCTGTTCAAAATCAAATTTATGTTAAATTTATTTTCTGTCCAAAATGTAAATTTCTGTTCAAAAATACAAATTTATGTCAAATTTTATTTTCTGTTCAAAATGTAAATTTCTGTTCAAAATACAAATTTATGGTTAAATTTATTTTCTGTTCAAAATGTAAATTTCTGTTTAAAATACAAATTTATGTTAAATTTTATTTTCTGTTCAAAATGTAAATTTCTGTTCAAAATACAAATTTATGTTAAATTTTATTTTCTGTTCAAAATGTAAATTTCTGTTCAAAATACAAATTTATGTTAAATTTTATTTTCTGTTCAAAATGTAAATTTCTGTTCAAAATACAAATTTATGTTAAATTTTATTTTCTGTTCAAAATGTAAATTTCTGTTCAAAATACAAATTTATGTTAAATTTAATTTTCTGTTCAAAATGTAAATTTCTGTTCAAAAACAAATTTATGTTAAATTTTATTTTCTGTTCAAAATGTAAATTTCTGTTCAAAATACAAATTTATGTTAAATTTAATTTTCTGTCCAAAATGTAAATTTCTGTTCAAAAATACAAAATTATGTAAATTAAGAATTTTATTTTCTGTTCAAAATGTAAATTTCTGTTCAAAATACAAATTTATGTTAAATTTTATTTTCTGTTCAAAATGTAAATTTCTGTTCAAAAATACAAATTTATGTTAAATTTTATTTTCTGTTCAAAATGTAAATTTCTGTTCAAAATACAAATTTATGTTAAATTTAATTTTCTGTTCAAAATGTAAATTTCTGTTCAAAATACAAATTTATGTTAAATTTATTTTCTGTTCAAAATGTAAATTTCTGTTCAAAATACAAATTTATGTTAAATTTTATTTTCTGTTCAAAATGTAAATTTCTGTTCAAAATACAAATTTATGTTAAATTTTATTTTCTGTTCAAAATGTAAATTTCTGTTCAAAAATACAAATTTATGTTAAATTTTATTTTCTGTTCAAAATGTAAATTTCTGTTTAAAAAAAAAATTTATGTTAAATTTAATTTTCTGTTCAAAATGTAAATTTCTGTTCAAAATACAAATTTATGTTAAATTTTATTTTCTGTTCAAAATGTAAATTTCTGTTCAAAATACAAATTTATGTTAAATTTTATTTTCTGTTCAAAATGTATTTCAAATACAAATTTATGTTAAATTTATTATTTTCTGTTCAAAATGTAAATTTCTGTTCAAAATACAAATTTATGTTAAATTTTATTTTCTGTTCAAAATGTAAATTTCTGTTCAAAATACAAATTTATGTTAAAATTATTTTCTGTTCAAAAAAAAATGTTAAATTTTATTTTCTGTTCAAAATGTAAATTTCTTTTAAAAATACAAATTTATGTTAAATTTTATTTTCTGTTCAAAATGTAAATTTCTGTTCAAAATACAAATTTATGTTAAATTAAATTTTCTGTCAAAAAAATGTAAATTTCTGTTCAAAATACAAATTTATGTTAAATTTTATTTTCTGTTCAAAATGTAAATTTCTGCTCAAAATACAAATTTATGTTAAATTTAATTTTCTAAAAAAATAAATTATGTTAAATTAATTTCTGTTCAAAATGTAAATTTCTGTTCAAAATACAAATTTATGTTAAATTTTATTTTCTGTTCAAAATGTAAATTTCTGTTCAAAATACAAATTTATGTTAAATTTTATTTTCTGTTCAAAATGTAAATTTCTGTTCAAAATACAAATTTATGTTAAATTTTATTTTCTGTCAAAATTTTCTGTTCAAAATGTAAATTTCTGTTAAAATCAAAATACAAATTTATGTTAAATTTTATTTTCTGTTCAAAATGTAAATTTCTGTTCAAAATACAAATTTATGTTAAATTTTATTTTCTGTTCAAAATGTAAATTTCTGTTCAAAATACAAATTTATGTTAAATTTTATTTTCTGTTCAAAATGTAAATTTCTGTTCAAAATACTAAATTTATGTTAAATTTTATTTTCTGTTCAAAATGTAAATTTCTGTTCAAAATACAAATTTATGTTAAATTTTATTTTCTGTTCAAAATGTAAATTTCTGTTCAAAATACAAATTTATGTTAAATTTTATTTTCTGTTCAAAATGTAAATTTCTGTTCAAAATACAAATTTATGTTAAATTTTATTTTCTGTTCAAAATGTAAATTTCTGTTCAAAATACAAATTTATGTTAAATTTTATTTTCTGTTCAAAATGTAAATTTCTGTTCAAAATACAAATTTATGTTAAATTTTAATTTTTCTGTCCAAAATGTAAATTTCTGTTCAAAATACAAATTTATGTTAAATTTTATTTTCTGTTCAAAATGTAAATTTCTGTTCAAAATACAAATTTATGTTAAATTTTATTTTCTGTTCAAAATGTAAATTTCTGTTCAAAATACAAATTTATGTTAAATTTTATTTTCTGTTCAAAATGTAAATTTCTGTTCAAAATACAAATTTATGTTAAATTTTATTTTCTGTTCAAAATGTAAATTTCTGTTCAAAATACAAATTTATGTTAAATTTTATTTTCTGTTCAAAATGTAAATTTCTGTTCAAAATACAAATTTATGTTAAATTTTATTTTCTGTTCAAAATGTAAATTTCTGTTCAAAATACAAATTTATGTTAAATTTTATTTTCTGTTCAAAATGTAAATTTCTGTTCAAAATACAAATTTATGTTAAATTTTATTTTCTGTTCAAAATGTAAATTTCTGTTCAAAATACAAATTTATGTTAATTATTTTAATTTCTGTTCAAAATGTTAATTTCTGTTCAAAATAAAATTTCTGTTCAAAATACAAATTTATGTTAAATTTTATTTTCTGTTCAAAATGTAAATTTCTGTTCAAAATACAAATTTATGTTAAATTTTATTTTCTGTTCAAAATGTAAATTTCTGTTCAAAAATACAAATTTATGTTAAATTTTTTTCTGTTCAAAATGTAAATTTTTCTGTTCAAAATGTAAATTTCTGTTCAAAATACAAATTTAAATTTTATCTTCTGTTCAAAATGTAAATTTCTGTTCAAAATACAAATTTATGTTAAATTTTATTTTCTGTTCAAAATGTAAATTTCTGTTTAAAAATACAAATTTATGTTAAATTTTATTTTCTGTTCAAAATGTAAATTTCTGTTCAAAATACAAATTTATGTTAAATTTTATTTTCTGTTCAAAATGTAAATTTCTGTTCAAAATACAAATTTATGTTAAATTTTATTTTCTGTTCAAAATGTAAATTTCTGTTCAAAATACAAATTTATGTTAAATTTTATTTTTCTGTTCAAAATAAAATGTAAATTTATTCTGTTAAAAATACAAATTTATGTTAAATTTTATTTTCTGTTCAAAATGTAAATTTCTGTTTCAAAATACAAATTTATGTTAAATTTTATTTTCTGTTCAAAATGTAAATTTCTGTTCAAAATACAAATTTATGTTAAATTTTATTTTCTGTTCAAAATGTAAATTTCTGTTCAAAATACAAATTTATGTTAAATTTTATTTTCTGTTCAAAATGTAAATTTCTGTTCAAAATACAAATTTATGTTAAATTTTATTTTCTGTTCAAAATGTAAATTTCTGTTCAAAATACAAATTTATGTTAAATTTAATTTTCTGTTCAAAATGTAAATTTCTGTTCAAAATACAAATTTATGTTAAATTTTATTTTCTGTTAAAAATAAAAATATGTTAAATTTCTTATTTCCTGTCCAAAATATTTCTGTTCAAATTACAAATTTATGTTAAATTTTATTTTCTGTTCAAAATGTAAATTTCTGTTCTAAAATACAAATTTATGTTAAATTTTATTTTCTGTTCAAAATGTAAGTTTCTGTTCAAAATACAAATTTTTGTTAAATTAAATTTTCTGTTCAAAATGTAAATTTCTGTTAAAATACAAATTTATGTTAAATTTTATTTTTCTGTCTCAAAATGTAAATTTCTGTTCAAAATACAAATTTATGTTAAATTTTATTTTCTGTCCAAAATGTAAATTTCTGTTAAAAATACAAATTTATGTTAAATTTTATTTTCTGTTCAAAATGTAAATTTCTGTTCAAAATACAAATTTATGTTAAATTTTATTTTCTGTTCAAAATGTAAATTTCTGTTTAAAATACAAATTTATGTTAAATTTTATTTTCTTGTTCAAAATGTAAATTTCTGTTCAAAATTAACAAATTTCTGTTAAAATTAATTTCTGTCCTAAAATGTAAATTTTTGTTGTTAAAAATAAAATTTATGTTAAATTTATTTTTTTTCTGTTCAAAATGTAAATTTCTTTTCAAAATAGAAATTTTTGTAAATTTTATTTTCTGTTCTAAAATGTAAATTTCTGTTAAAAATACAAATTTATGTTAAATTTTATTTTCTGTTCAAAATGTAAATTTCTGTTCAAAATACAAATTTATGTTAAATTTAATTTTCTGTTCAAAAATGTAAATTTCTGTTCAAAATACAAATTTATGTTAAATTTTATTTTCTGTTCAAAATGTAAATTTCTGTTCAAAATACAAATTTATGTTAAATTTTATTTTCTGTTCAAAATGTAAATTTCTGTTTAAAAAAAAAAATTTATGTAAATTTTAAATTTTATTTTCTGTTCAAAATGTAAATTTCTGTTAAAAATACAAATTTTTGTTAAATTAAATTTTCTGTCCAAAATGTAAATTTGTGTTTAAAATACAAATTTATTTTAAATTTGTATTTTGCATAGAAATTTACATTTTGGACAGAAAATAAAATTTGGCATAAATTTGTATTTTAAGCAGAAATTAACATTTTAAACAGAAAATAAAATTTATCATAAATTTGTATTTTGAACTGAAATTTACATTTTGGACAGAAAATAAAATTTGACATAAATATGCATTTTGAACGGAAATTTACATTTTGAACAGCAAATAACATTTTGCACAGAATATTAAATTTAACATAAATATGTATTTTGAACAGAAATTTACATTTTGAACAGAAAATTTTGAGCAGAAATTTACATTTTGAACAGAAAATAAAATTTGACATAAATATATATTTTGAACGGAAATTTACATTTTAAACAGAAAATAAGATTTAATATATATTTGTATTTTAAGCATGAAATTAACATTTTGAATGAAAAATAAGATTTAACAAAAATTTGAATTTTAAAAAGAACATATTGGACAGAAAATAATATTTAAGAAAAATTTGTATTTTACCCAAGCAGAAATTTACATTTTGAACAGAAAATTTAATTTAACATAAATTTGTATTATTGACAAAAGGCCCCATTAAGAACAGAAAATAAAATTTAACAGAAATTTGTATTTTTGAACTGAAATTAAAATTTTGAACGGAAATAAAATTTGACATAAATTTGTATTTTAAGCAGAAATTAACATTTAGACAGAAAATAAAAATTAACAAAAATTTGTATTTTGTAGAAATTACATTTTTGACAGAAAATAAAGTGACATAAATTTGTATTTTGAACTGAAATTTACATTTTGAACGGAAAATAAAACTTAACATAAATTTGTATTTAGAACAGAAATTAACATTTTTGACAAATAAGATTTAACAAAAATTTGAATTTTAAAAAAAATTACATATTGGACAGAAAGTAATATTTAAGAAAATTTGTATTTTAAACAGAAATTTACATTTTGGACAGAAAAATAAAATTTAATATAAATTTGTATTTTGAACAGAAATTAACATTTTTGAACGAAAAATAAGATTTAACAAAAATTTGAATTTTTTTAAAAAAATTTACATTTTGAACAAAAATAAAATTAAAATAAATATGTATTTTAAACAGAAATTTACATTTTTGAATAGAAAATAAAATTTAATATAAATTTGTATTTTAAACAGAAATTTACATTTTGAACAAAAAATAAAATTTAACATAAATTTGTGTATTATTTTGAACAGAAATTTACATTTTGAACAGAAAATAAAATTTAACATAAATTTGTATTTTGAACAGAAATTTACATTTTGAACAGAAAATAAAATTTAACATAAATTTGTATTTTGAACAGAAATTTACATTTTGAACAGAAAATAAAATTTAACATAAATTTGTATTTTGAACAGAAATTTACATTTTGAACAGAAAATAAAATTTAACATAAATTTGTATTTTGAACAGAAATTTACATTTTGAACAGAAAATAAAATTTAACATAAATTTGTATTTTGAACAGAAATTTACATTTTGAACAGAAAATAAAATTTAACATAAATTTGTATTTTGAACAAAAATTTACATTTTGGACAGAAAAAATAAAAATTTAACATAAAATTTGTATTTTGAACAGAAATTTACATTTTGAGACAGAAAATAAAATTGTAACATAAATTTGTATTTTGAACAGAAATTTACATTTTGAACAGAAAATAAAATTTAACATAAATTTGTATTTTGAACAGAAATTTACATTTTGAACAGAAAATAAAATTTAACATAAATTTGTATTTTGAACAGAAATTTACATTTTGAACAGAAAATAAAATTTAACATAAATTTGTATTTTTAACAGAAATTTACATTTTGAACAGAAAATAAAATTTAAACATAAATTTGTATTTTAAACAGAAATTAACATTTGAACAGAAAATAAAATTTAACATAAATTTGTATTTTGAACAGAAATTTACATTTTGAACAGAAAATAAATTTAACATAAATTTGTATTTTGAACAGAAATTTACATTTTGAACAGAAAATAAAATTTAACATAAATTTGTATTTTAAACAGAAATTTACATTTTGAACAGAAAATAAAATTTAACATAAATTTGTATTTTGAACAAAAATTTACATTTTGAACAGAAAATAAAATTTAACATAAATTTGTATTTTGAACAGAAATTTACATTTTGAACAGAAAATAAAATTTAACATAAATTTGTATTTTGAACAGAAATTTACATTTTGAACAGAAAATAAAATTTAACATAAATTTGTATTTTGAACAGAAATTTACATTTTGAACAGAAAATAAAATTTAACATAAATTTGTATTTTGAACAGAAATTTACATTTTGAACAGAAAATAAAATTTAACATAAATTTGTATTTTGAACAGAAATTTACATTTTGGACAGAAAATAAAATTTAACAAAAATTTGTATTTTGAAAAGAAATTTACATTTTGAACAGAAAATAAAATTTAACATAAATTTGTATTTTGAACAGAAATTTACATTTTGAACAGAAAATAAAATTTAACACATAAATTTGTATTTTGAACAGAAATTTACATTTGGGACAGAAAATAAAATTTAAAAAAATTTGTATTTTAAACAGAAATTTACATTTTGAACAGAAAATAAAATTTAACATAAATTTGTATTTTGAACAGAAATTTACATTTTGAACAGAAAATAAAATTTAACATAAATTTGTATTTTGAACAGAAATTTACATTTTGAACAGAAAATAAAATTTAACATAAATTTGTATTTTGAACAGAAATTTACATTTTGAACAGAAAATAAAATTTAACATAAATTTGTATTTTGAACAGAAATTTACATTTGAACAGAAAATAAAATTTAACATAAATTTGTATTTTGAACAGAAATTTACATTTTGAACAGAAAAATAAAATTTAACATAAATTTGTATTTTGAACAGAAATTTACATTTTGCATTTGAACAGAAAATAAAATTTTAAACATAAATTTGTATTTTGAACAGAAATTTACATTTTGAACAAAAAATAAAATTTAACATAAATTTGTATTTTGAACAGAAATTTACATTTTGAACAGAAAATAAAATTTAACATAAATTTGTATTTTGAACAGAAATTTACATTTTGGACAGAAAATAAAATTTAACATAAATTTGTATTTTGAACAGAAATTTACATTTTGAACAGAAAATAAAATTTAACATAAATTTGTATTTTTGAACAGAAATTTACATTTTGGACAGAAAATAAAATTTAACATAAATTTGTATTTTGAACAGAAATTTACATTTTGAACAGAAAATAAAATTTAACAAAAATTTGTATTTTGAACAGAAATTTACATTTTGTACAGAAAATAAAATTTAACATAAATTTGTATTTTGAACAGAAATTTACATATAGGACAGAAAATAAAATTTAACTTAAATTTGTATTTTGAACAGAAATTTACATATAGGACAGAAAATAAAATTTAACTTAAATTTGTATTTTGAACAGAAATTTACATTTTGAACAGAAAATAAAATTTAACATAAATTTGTATTTTGAACAGAAATTTACATTTTGAACAGAAAATAAAATTTAACATAAATTTGTATTTTGAACAGAAATTTACATTTTGAACAGAAAATAAAATTTAACATAAATTTGTATTTTTAACAGAAATTTACATTTTGAACAGAAAATAAAAATTTAACATAAATTTGTATTTTGAACAGAAATTTACATTTTGAACAGAAAATAAAATTTAACATAAATTTGTATTTTGAACAGAAATTTACATTTTGAACAGAAAATAAAATTTAACATAAATTTGTATTTTGAACAGAAATTTACATTTTGAACAGAAAATAAAATTTAACATAAATTTGTATTTTGAACAGAAATTTACATTTTGGACAGAAAATTAAATTTAACATAAATTTGTATTTTGAACAGAAATTTACATTTTGAACAGAAAATAAAATTTAACATAAATTTGTATTTTGAACAGAAATTTACATTTTGAACAGAAAATAAAATTTAACATAAATTTGTATTTTGAACAGAAATTTACATTTTGAACAGAAAATAAAATTTAACATAAATTTGTATTTTGAACAGAAATTTACATTTTGAACAGAAAATAAAATTTAACATAAATTTGTATTTTGAACAGAAATTTACATTTTGAACAGAAAATAAAATTTAACATAAATTTGTATTTTGAACAGAAATTTACATTTTGGACAGAAAATAAAATTTAACATAAATTTGTATTTTGAACAGAAATTTACATTTTGAACAGAAAATAAAATTTAACATAAATTTGTATTTTGAACAGAAATTTACATTTTGAACAGAAAATAAAATTTAACATAAATTTGTATTTTGAACAGAAATTTACATTTTGAACAGAAAATAAAATTTAACATAAATTTGTATTTTGAACAGAAATTTACATTTTGAACAGAAAATAAAATTTAACATAAATTTGTATTTTGAACAGAAATTTACATTTTGAACAGAAAATAAAATTTAACATAAATTTGTATTTTGAACAGAAATTTACATTTTGAACAGAAAATAAAATTTAACATAAATTTGTATTTTGAACAGAAATTTACATTTTGAACAGAAAATAAAATTTAACATAAATTTGTATTTTGAACAGAAATTTACATTTTGAACAGAAAATAAAATTTAACATAAATTTGTATTTTTGAACAGAAATTTACATTTTGAACAGAAAATAAAATTTAACATAAATTTGTATTTTGAACAGAAATTTACATTTTGAACAGAAAATAAAATTTAACATAAATTTGTATTTTGAACAGAAATTTACATTTTGAACAGAAAATAAAATTTAACATAAATTTGTATTTTGAACAGAAATTTACATTTTGAACAGAAAATAAAATTTAACATAAATTTGTATTTTGAACAGAAATTTACATTTTGAACAGAAAATAAAATTTAACATAAATTTGTATTTTGAACAGAAATTTACATTTTGAACAGAAAATAAAATTTAACATAAATTTGTATTTTGAACAGAAATTTACATTTTGAACAGAAAATAAAATTTAACATAAATTTGTATTTTGAACAGAAATTTACATTTTGAACAGAAAATAAAATTTAACATAAATTTGTATTTTGAACAGAAATTTACATTTTGAACAGAAAATAAAATTTAACATAAATTTGTATTTTGAACAGAAATTTACATTTTGAACAGAAAATAAAATTTAACATAAATTTGTATTTTGAACAGAAATTTACATTTTGAACAGAAAATAAAATTTAACATAAATTTGTATTTTGAACAGAAATTTACATTTTGAACAGAAAATAAAATTTAACATAAATTTGTATTTTGAACAGAAATTTACATTTTGAACAGAAAATAAAATTTAACATAAATTTGTATTTTGAACAGAAATTTACATTTTGAACAGAAAATAAAATTTAACATAAATTTGTATTTTGAACAGAAATTTACATTTTGAACAGAAAATAAAATTTAACATAAATTTGTATTTTGAACAGAAATTTACATTTTGAACAGAAAATAAAATTTAACATAAATTTGTATTTTGAACAGAAATTTACATTTTGAACAGAAAATAAAATTTAACATAAATTTGTATTTTGAACAGAAATTTACATTTTGAACAGAAAATAAAATTTAACATAAATTTGTATTTTGAACAGAAATTTACATTTTGGAACAGAAAATAAAATTTAACATAAATTTGTATTTTGAACAGAAATTTACATTTTGAACAGAAAATAAAATTTAACATAAATTTGTATTTTAGAACAGAAATTTACATTTTGAACAGAAAATAAAATTTAACATAAATTTGTATTTTTGAACAGAAATTTACATTTTGAACAGAAAATAAAATTTAACATAAATTTGTATTTTGAACAGAAATTTACATTTTGAACAGAAAATAAAATTTAACATAAATTTGTATTTTGAACAGAAATTTACATTTTGAACAGAAAATAAAATTTAACATAAATTTGTATTTTGAACAGAAATTTACATTTTGAACAGAAAATTAAATTTAACATAAATTTGTATTTTGAACAGAAATTTACATTTTGAACAGAAAATAAAATTTAACATAAAATTGTATTTTGAACAGAAATTTACATTTTAAACAGAAAATAAAATTTGACATAAATTTGTATTTTGAACAGAAATTTACATTTTGAACAGAAAATAAAATTTAACATAAAATTGTATTTTGAACAGAAATTTACATTTTGAACAGAAAATTAAATTTAACATAAATTTGTATTTTGAACAGAAATTTACATTTTGGACAGAATATTAAATTTAACGTAAATTTGTATTTTGAACAGAAATTTACATTTTGAACAGAAAATAAAATTTAACATAAATTTGTATTTTGAACAGAAATTTACATTTTGAACAGAAAATAAAATTTAACATAAATTTGTATTTTGAACAGAAATTTACATTTTGAACAGAAAATAAAATTTAACATAAATTTGTATTTTGAACAGAAATTTACATTTTGAACAGAAAATAAAATTTAACATAAATTTGTATTTTGAACAGAAATTTACATTTTGAACAGAAAATAAAAAATTTAACATAAATTTGTATTTTGAACAGAAATTTACATTTTGAACAGAAAATAAAATTTAACATAAATTTGTATTTTGAACAGAAATTTACATTTTGAACAGAAAATAAAATTTAACATAAATTTGTATTTTGAACAGAAATTTACATTTTGAACAGAAAATAAAATTTAACATAAATTTGTATTTTGAACAGAAATTTACATTTTGAACAGAAAATAAAATTTAACATAAATTTGTATTTTGAACAGAAATTTACATTTTGAACAGAAAATAAAATTTAACATAAATTTGTATTTTGAACAGAAATTTACATTTTGAACAGAAAATAAAATTTAACATAAATTTGTATTTTGAACAGAAATTTACATTTTGAACAGAAAATAAAATTTAACATAAATTTGTATTTTGAACAGAAATTTACATTTTGAACAGAAAATAAAATTTAACATAAATTTGTATTTTGAACAGAAATTTACATTTTGAACAGAAAATAAAATTTAACATAAATTTGTATTTTGAACAGAAATTTACATTTTGAACAGAAAATAAAATTTAACATAAATTTGTATTTTGAACAGAAATTTACATTTTGAACAGAAAATAAAATTTAACATAAATTTGTATTTTGAACAGAAATTTACATTTTGAACAGAAAATAAAATTTAACATAAATTTGTATTTTGAACAGAAATTTACATTTTGAACAGAAAATAAAATTTAACATAAATTTGTATTTTGAACAGAAATTTACATTTTGAACAGAAAATAAAATTTAACATAAATTTGTATTTTGAACAGAAATTTACATTTTGAACAGAAAATAAAATTTAACATAAATTTGTATTTTGAACAGAAATTTACATTTTGAACAGAAAATAAAATTTAACATAAATTTGTATTTTTGAACAGAAATTTACATTTTGAACAGAAAATAAAATTTAACATAAATTTGTATTTTGAACAGAAATTTACATTTTGAACAGAAAATAAAATTTAACATAAATTTGTATTTTGAACAGAAATTTACATTTTGAACAGAAAATAAAATTTAACATAAATTTGTATTTTGAACAGAAATTTACATTTTGAACAGAAAAATAAAATTTAACATAAATTTGTATTTTGAACAGAAATTTACATTTTGAACAGAAAATAAAATTTAACATAAATTTGTATTTTTAAACAGAAATTTACATTTTGAACAGAAAATTAAAATTTAACATAAATTTGTATTTTGAACAGAAATTTACATTTTGAACAGAAAATAAAATTTAACATAAATTTGTATTTTGAACAGAAATTTACATTTTGAACAGAAAATAAAATTTAACATAAATTTGTATTTTGAACAGAAATTTACATTTTGAACAGAAAATAAAATTTAACATAAATTTGTATTTTGAACAGAAATTTACATTTTGAACAGAAAATAAAATTTAACATAAATTTGTATTTTTAAACAGAAATTTACATTTTGAACAGAAAATAAAATTTAACATAAATTTGTATTTTGAACAGAAATTTACATTTTGAACAGAAAATAAAATTTAACATAAATTTGTATTTTGAACAGAAATTTACATTTTGAACAGAAAATAAAATTTAACATAAATTTGTAATTTTGAACAAGAAATTTACATTTTGAACAGAAAATAAAATTTAACATAAATTTGTATTTTGAACAGAAATTTACATTTTGAACAGAAAATAAAATTTAACATAAATTTGTATTTTGAACAGAAATTTACATTTTGAACAGAAAATAAAATTTAACATAAATTTGTATTTTGAACAGAAATTTACATTTTGAACAGAAAATAAAAACATAAATTTGATTTGAAGAAATTGAACAGAAAATAAAATTTAACATAAATTTGTATTTTGAACAGAAATTTACATTTTGAACAGAAAATAAAATTTAACATAAATTTGTATTTTGAACAGAAATTTACATTTCGGACAAAAAACAAAATTTAGCATAAATTTGTATTTTAAGCAGAAATTAACATTTTGAACAGAAAATAAAATTTAACATAAATTTGTATTTTAAACAGAAATTTACATTTTGAACAGAAAATAAAATTTAACATAAATTTGTATTTTTGAAAGAAATTTTAAATTTAACATAAATTTGCATTTTGAACAGAAATTTACATTTTGAACAAAAATAAAATTTAACATAAATTTGTATTTTGAACAGAAAAATTACATTTTGGACAGAAAATAAAATTTAACATAAATTTGTATTTTGAACAGAAATTTACATTTTGGACAGAAAATAAAATTTAACATAAATTTGTATTTTGAACAGAAATTTACATTTTGAACAGAAAATAAAATTTAACATAAATTTGTATTTTGAACAGAAATTTACATTTTGAGGACAGAAAATAAAATTTAACATAAAATTTGTATTTTGAACAGAAATTTACATTTTGGACAGAAAATAAAATTTAACATAAATTTGTATTTTTAAACAGAAATTTACATTTTGAAACAGAAAATAAAATTTAACATAAATTTGTATTTTGAACAGAAATTTACATTTTGAACAGAAAATAAAATTTAACATAAATTTGTATTTTGAACAGAAATTTAATTTTTGGACAAAAAATAAAATTTAACATAAATTTGTATTTTAAACAGAAATTAACATTTTGAACAGAAAATAAAATTTAACATAAATTTGTATTTTGAACAGAAATTTACATTTTGAACAGAAAATAAAATTTAATATTAAATAAAAATTTGTATTTTGAACAGAAATTTACATTTTGAACAGAAAATAAAATTTAACATAAATTTGTATTTTGGAACAGAAATTTACATTTTGAACAGAAAATAAAATTTAACATAAATTTGTATTTTGAACAGAAATTTACATTTTGAACAGAAAATAAAAATTAACATAAATTTTAAACGAAATTTACATTTTGAACAGAAAAAAAATTAAACATAAATTTGTATTTTGCAATGAAATTTACATTTTGAACAGAAAATTACATTTTGCACAGAAAATTAAATTTAACATAAATTTGTATTTTGAACAGAAATTTACATTTTGGACAGAAAATAAAATTTAACATAAATTATTACATTTTGAACAGAAAATAACATTTAACATAAATTTGTATTTTAAACAGAAATTTACATTTTGGACAGAAAATAAAATTTAACATAAATTTGTATTTTGAACAGAAATTTACATTTTGAACAGAAAATAAAATTTAACATAAATTTGTATTTTGAACAGAAATTTACATTTTGAACAGAAATTTACATTTTGAAGAAAAAATAAGTTTAACATAAATTTGTATTTTGAAAAGAAATTTACATTTTGGAGCAGAAAATAAAATTTAACAAAAATTTGTATTTTAAACAGAAATTTACATTTTGGACAGAAAATAAAATTTAACATAAATTTGTATTTTGAACAGAAATTTACATTTTGAACAGAAAATAAAATTTAACATAAATTTGTATTTTGAAATGAAATTTACATTTTGAACAGAAAATTACATTTTGCACAGAATATTAAATTTAAAATACATTTGCATTTTGAACAGAAATTTACATTTTGAACAGAAAATAAAATTTAACAAAAATTTGTATTTTGTATAGAAATTTACATTTTGGACAAAAAATAAAATTTAACATAAATTTGTATTTTGAACAGAAATTCACATTTTGAACAGAAAATAAAATTTAACATAAATTTTTATTTTGAACAGAAATTTACATTTTGAACAGAAAATGAAATTTAACATAAATTTGTATTTTCAGCAGAAATTTACATTTTGAACAGAAAATAAAATTTAACATAAATTTGTATTTTGAACAGAAATTTACATTTTGAACAGAAAATAAAATTTAACATAAATTTGTATTTTGAACAGAAATTTACATTTTGAACAGAAAATAAAATTTAACATAAATTTGTATTTTGCAATGAAATTTACATTTTGAACAGAAAATTACATTTTGCACAGAATATTAAATTTAAAATACATTTGCATTTTGAACAATAATTTGAAAAAAATAAAATTTAACAAAAATTTGAATTTTAAAAAATTTAAATTTTAACAGAAAATAAAATTGTAATTTTTAAACAGAAATTTACATTTTGAACAGAAAATAAAATTTAACATAAATTTGTATTTTGAACAGAAATTTACATTTTGGACAGAAAATAAAATTTAACATAAATTTGTATTTTGAACAGAAATTTACATTTTGGACAGAAAATAAAATTTAACATAAATTTGTATTTTGAACAGAAATTTACATTTTGGACAGAAAATAAAATTTAACATAAATTTGTATTTTGAACAGAAATTTACATTTTGGACAGAAAATAAAATTTAACATAAATTTGTATTTTGAACAGAAATTTACATTTTGGACAGAAAATAAAATTTAACATAAATTTGTATTTTGAACAGAAATTTACATTTTGGACAGAAAATAAAATTTAACATAAATTTGTATTTTGAACAGAAATTTACATTTTGGACAGAAAATAAAATTTAACATAAATTTGTATTTTGAACAGAAATTTACATTTTGGACAGAAAATAAAATTTAACATAAATTTGTATTTTGAACAGAAATTTACATTTTGAACAGAAAATAAAATTTAACATAAATTTGTATTTTGAACAGAAATTTACATTTTGAACAGAAAATAAAATTTAACATAAATTTGTATTTTGAAACAGAAATTTACATTTTGAACAGAAAATAAAATTTAACATAAATTTGTATTTTGAACAGAAATTTACATTTTGGACAGAAAATAAAATTTAACATAAATTTGTATTTTGAACAGAAATTTACATTTTGGACAGAAAATAAAATTTAACATAAATTTGTATTTTGAACAGAAATTTACATTTTGGACAGAAAATAAAATTTAACATAAATTTGTATTTTTGAACAGAAATTTACATTTTGGACAGAAAATAAAATTTAACATAAATTTGTATTTTGAACAGAAATTTACATTTTGAACAGAAAATAAAATTTAACATAAATTTGTATTTTAAACAGAAATTTACATTTTGGACAGAAAATAAAATTTAACATAAATTTGTATTTTGAACAGAAATTTACATTTTGGACAGAAAATAAAATTTAACATAAATTTGTATTTTAAACAGAAATTTACATTTTGGACAGAAAATAAAATTTAACATAAATTTGTATTTTAACAGAAAATTACATTTTGAACAGAAAATAAAATTTAACATAAATTTGTATTTTGAAGAGAAATTTACATTTTGAACAGAAAATAAAATTTAACATAAATTTGTGGTAGATCTTTGAATCTAATGCCAGTACAGATGTATATTTAGTTGTAAAATTAGAACACAAGACGAACCATTGTGAACACGACGAACGTTTATTCAAGAGTGATAGAAAAATCGATATAAACATAATTGATAAACATATCGTATCGATACTCATTCATTTTATCGATATTTGACTTGCGATATTTCAACACTTCTTCTCAAGTTAAATTTAAGATACAATTCATTTAGTACAAACCTAAATTCTTAACAAACTTGTTATGTTTATCTTTTTGCAAGTTTTTAGTAAATATATCTGCAACGTTTTCATTCGTTGGTACATAATTAATTTTAATTACATTTTTAGAAACAACTTCTCTAATGTGATGATGCTTAATGTCGATATGTTTCGACCTTTTATGGTGTACAGGGTTTGCTGCTATCTGTTGAGCACTTAAGTTGTCTCCATTAACAACGATTGCGTCAGTTGCAGAATGGCACTGAATCTCCTCCAGTAGTCTTCGCAGATATGTTGCTTCCTTTGCTGCTGTTGACAGGGCGACGTATTCAGCTTCTGTACTGCTAAGTGCAACCAAACCTTGCTTTGAAGATTGCCATGAAAATGCTGCACCTCCAAAATAAAAAGCATATCCAGTGTATGATTTTCTATCTAGGCTGTCGTTAGCCCAATCAGCATCGACAAATCCATACGCAGATTGATCAGTTTTTCGATATTGTAGCTTCAAGTCGATCGTCTTAGCCAAATATCGCAGAATGTGTTTGGCAGCTGATTCATGCTCGATATGTGGGTCCATGTTGCGCTGTGCTAGTTTGCTTACTGAATGGGCGATGTCAGGTCGCGTTGAAATGGCCAAATACATTAATGATCCGATAATTGATTGATATTTGGTTACATCCACCTTTGCACAGTTCTCCTTACTGCAGCTTATCTGAAAACCCGGATCTAATGGGGTTGATACTGACCTACATGAGCTCATTCCAAACTTATCTAAAAGACATTTTATGTACTGTTTCTGGCTAATTGATATCGGACCAACTTCTCCTCCAACAATCATTTATAGCAAAGCATTTTTGCAATTGTGCTGTAATGTTAATTATATTACTTTTACAAGAACTGGCTATTATTAGGTCGTCTACGTACACAGCTATTAGACTATACGAATTTGCACTGATTCGTTTATACATACAAGGCTCGTTCTTTGTAGGAAAAAATCCTAGATCTCTTAATGCTTCATCTAAAGTGCTATTCCATGCTCTGCCCGACTGCTTAAGTCCGTATAAGGCTTTCTTTAATTTTAGCACGCGTTCTGGATGACTTTTACATACAAAATTTTCTGGTTGCCTCATGTAAACTGTTTCCTCTAAAGTACTATTTAGATACGCATTTGAAACATCTACTTGGTGAAGATACAAGTTTTTCTCTACTGCAACAGCTAACAACAGTCTTATGTTTTCGTATCGTATAACAGGCGAGAATGTTTCATTGTAATTTATCCCGTACTTTTGGCTGCAACCTTTCGCTACTAATCTTGACTTAAATTTTCTGATCCGGCCCTCATTATCCCGCTTTACTCTAAAAACCCACATTGAGCCAATTGCTTTTTCTCCTGATGGAAGGTCTACCAAAGACCAGGTATCATTTGCTATGAGTGCATCGTATTCTTCCTTCATAGACACCTCCCACTCAAACGAATGTTTGCCTCTTAAGGCCTCTTGGGCTGTGTTTGGCGTCTCTACGTCATGATAAGCGACCATGCTATGCAGCATGTTATACTGCTTCTTGGGTCTGCCAGGCTGACCCGTGCGGATAATACTCGGCCTTCCTGGTCCTCGACGAGTATTAGTCTCTCTTTCAGATTCGCTAGATGAAGAATTGCCTAAACTCTCATATTGTTCATCGTTATCGACCTCGGTCTCTGCTTCTTCTGCTTGGGGTTGCGCTGCTTCACGTTCTATATCTTCTTCTTCTTCTTCTTGTGAACTAGCTACTTCTTTATTTGACATTTTATGATCGTCTATAAGGAAAGAAGCAAAATTGTTATTTTTTGGTTCAATTACATCTCTTTCTCTGGAATTGCTTCAACAAATTTAACGTCACGCCTTTCAATGACTTGCTTTGTCTCTCTGTCGTAGATTCGGTAGGCTTTTGCTGTGAGAGAGTAGCCGACGAACACATACTCCTTCCCCTTTGCTCGAAACTTATGATGATGCATTTTGTCTAACGAATAAACAGGACATCCAAACATACGCAGATGTGCAACAGTTGGCTTATCTATTTCGCAAATACGCAGCCGTCGAAATTGCCTCCGCCCACAATGACTCCTCAACGTTGCCATGGATCATCATTGATCTCGCCATCTCCACTAGCGTTCGATTCGCTCTTTCTGCCACACCGTTTTGTTGTGGAGTGTACGGCACTGTTAATTGTCTTTTGATGCCATTGTCTTTTAGAAACTTGTCAAAATTATTATTTACATATTCTCTGCCATTATCACTTCGAATGGCTTTAATTTTCTTTTCAGTTTGGCATTCCACTAAGTTTTTAAATAATTGAAATTTTTCAAATGCTTGGTCTTTTGATTTCATAAAATAAACAAAAACACGCTTTGAGCAATCGTCAATAAATGTAATAAAATATTTCGCGCCACCGACAGATTGTACATTTATAGGGCCACACACGTCCGTATGAATTAATTGCAGCAACTGTGTTGCACGGCTCGAATTGTTTTTGTTAAACGGCTGTGAGTAAATTTTAGCTTTATTACACGAATTGCAATTTGTATTGATTGACACATTTTTTAAATTTATTCCGTTTACAAGACTGTTTCGAACTAAGTCATTTAAACCACGAAAATTTAAATGTCCGTATCGGTAGTGCCACAATAACTCCTTTTCTCGTAAAAGGCATACTTTGTGATTAACTATGTTATTAAACAGAAACAAATTGTCTTTTATGGCTGCAGATATCATTACAAAGCCATCATTTGATTTCACAAATGCACAATGTTCTTTAAAAATAACCGAATGTCCAAACTTTAACGCTTTGCTCACCGAATAAAAGTTTAAATTAAGACTTGGTACGTACAAAACGTCTTGTAAAAAAATTTCACATTTGTTTGTTTTGATTTTTACTGTGCCTATTCCAGGGCTTTCTATTTGCTTATCATCGGCCAACAAAATGTTATCGTTTTTCTCTTTGTACGTAACAAATAACTCTTTTTGGCAACACATATGAGAGGTAGCACCACTGTCTATACACCAAATGTTTTTATTTGAATCCTCTTTGTGTATCGCCGAAAATGCCGCGTACGAAACTCGCTTGTTCTCGTTTTCCTTGTCTGTTTTATCTTCTTTTCGTTTTGCTTTACACTGCACTGATCGGTGACCACGCATACCACAATTATAGCAATTTCCAGAAAATTTGCTATTCTTCTTAACGTTCGTTTCGTTCGCTTGTCGCTCGCTATTCTTTTCACGCGTGGCGCCAAGATTCTTGTCTGCGCCTGCATAGAATGCCTGCTGCGTCTCGTTTTTGCTACTGTTTTCAGCAATTCTGTTCGCTTCTGCTAGCAATTTGACCTTGAGCGCTTCTAATTGCGGCAGTGAATCTCGTGTTTCGATAGCGACAACGAAATGTTCATATTCCGCACTTAAACTAGATAATAAGATTATCACTTTCAGTTCGTCACTCAAATCAATGCTAACCTCTGCTAGCTTGTTTATGATTTCCATGAACTCATTTAGGTATTGTGACATGACACCGTTATTTGTAAGCTTCATATTTAATAACTTTTTATATAGCGACACTTTATGAATTGGTCCGGTTTGCACGTGTACTTCGCGTAAAATATCCCAGGCCTCTTTAGAAGCCTTGCACTTTTTTATGTAATTTAATTGCGACACATTTACATATAACACAATGCACGCTAATGCCTTTTCATCAGCTAGGACTGATCTTGCATTTTCTGGATCAATTTCTTGTTTTCCACACACGTAGTTCCATAATTCTTGATGGACCAGTATACTTCGCATTTGTATACACCACACATCGTAATTTTGCTCGTTGAGCTTTTCAATTTGAAAACTTTGACTCATCTTTTACAACTCTTTAATAATCTGTCTGACTGAAAACTAGGTGATCTGGGCCCATAACCAATGTTGTGGTAGATCTTTGAATCCATGAACAGTGCCAGTACAGATGTATATTTAGTTGTAAAATTAGAACACAAGACGAACCATTGTGAACACGACGAACGTTTATTCAAGAGTGAGAGAAAAATCGATATAAACATAATTGATAAACATATCGTATCGATACTCATTCATTTTATCGATATTTGACTTGCGATAAAAAATTTTTTTTAAAATTTATAAAATTAAATTTAATAATTTTTTTAATAAATTTACATTTTTAAAAAAATAAAATATAACAAAAATTGTATTTTGAACATAAATTTACATTTTGGACAGAAATTTATATTTTGGGCAGAAAATAAAATTTTAACATAAATTTGTATTTTGAACAGAAATTAACATTTTGGACAGAAAATAAAATTTAACATAAATTTGTATTTTGAACAGAAATTTACATTTTGAACAGAAAATAAAATTTAACATAAATTTGTATTTTGAACAGAAATTTACATTTTGGACAGAAAATAAAATTTAACATAAATTTGTATTTTGAACAGAAATTTACATTTTGGACAGAAAATAAAATTTGTTTAAAAACTTTGTGAACAGAAAATAAAATTTAACATAAATTTGTATTTTGAACAGAAATTTACATTTTGAACAGAAAATAAAATTTAAAATTTGTATTTTGAACAGAAATAATTTCACATTTTGAACAGAAATTTACATTTTGACAGAAAATAAAATTTAACATAAATTTGTATTTTGAACAGAAATTTACATTTTGAACAGAAAATAAAATTTAACATAAATTTGTATTTTGAACAGAAATTACATTTTAAAAAAATAAAATTAACAAAATTTGTATTTTAAACAGAAATTATTCTTGTTGAACAGAAAATAAAATTTAACATAAATTTGTATTTTGAACAGAAATTTACATTTTGAACAGAAAATAAAATTTAACATAAATTTGTATTTTGAACAGAAATTTACATTTTGGAACAGAAAATAAAATTTAACATAAATTTGTATTTTGAACAGAAATTTACATTTTGAACAGAAAATAAAATTTAACATAAATTTGTATTTTGAACAAAAATTTACATTTTGAACAGAAAATTAAATTTAACATAAAAATTGTATTTTTGAACAGAAAAAAATTTACATTTTGGACAGAAATTTACATTTTGAACAGAAAATAAAATTTAACATAAATTTGTATTTTGAACAGAAATTTACATTTTGGACAGAAAATAAAATTTTAACATAAATTTGTATTTTGAACAGAAATTTACATTTTGAACAGAAAATAAAATTTAACATAAATTTGTATTTTGAACAGAAATTTACATTTTGAACAGAAAATAAAATTTTAACATAAATTTGTATTTTGAACAGAAATTTACATTTTGAACAGAAAATAAAATTTAACATAAATTTGTATTTTGAACAGAAATTTACATTTTGAACAGAAAATAAAATTTAACATAAATTTGTATTTTGAAACAGAAATTTACATTTTGAACAGAAAATAAAATTTAACATAAATTTGTATTTTGAACAGAAATTTACATTTTGGACAGAAAATAAAATTTAACATAAATTTGTATTTTGAACAGAAATTTACATTTTGAACAGAAAATAAAATTTAACATAAATTTGTATTTTGAACAGAAATTATACATTTTGGACAGAAAATTAAAATTTAACATAAATTTGTATTTTGAAACAGAAATTTACATTTTGAAAAAAAAAATTTAACATAAATTTGTATTTTTAACAGAAATTTACATTTTGAACAGAAAATAAAATTTAACATAAATTTGTATTTTGAACAGAAATTTACATTTTGGACAGAAAATAAAATTTAACATAAATTTGTATTTTGAACAGAAATTTACATTTTGAACAAAAAATAAAATTTAACATAAATTTGTATTTTGAACAGAAATTTACATTTTGAACAGAAAATAAAATTTAACATAAATTTGTATTTTGAACAGAAATTTACATTTTGAACAGAAAATAAAATTTAACATAAATTTGTATTTTGAACAGAAATTTACATTTTGGACAGAAAATAAAATTTAACATAAATTTGTATTTTGAACAGAAATTTACATTTTGAACAGAAAATAAAATTTAACATAAATTTGTATTTTGAACAGAAATTTACATTTGAACAGAAAATTAACATTTTGGACAGAAAATAAAATTTAACATAAATTTGTATTTTGAACAGAAATTTACATTTTGAACAGAAAATAAAATTTAACATAAATTTGTATTTTGAACAGAAATTTACATTTTGAACAGAAAATAAAATTTAACATAAATTTGTATTTTGAACAGAAATTTACATTTTGACAGAAATTTTTGAACAGAAAATAAAATTTAACATAAATTTGTATTTTGAACAGAAATTTAACATTTTGGACAGAAAATAAAATTTAACATAAATTTGTATTTTGAACAGAAATTTACATTTTGAACAGAAAATAAAATTTAACATAAATTTGTATTTTGAACAGAAATTTACATTTTGAACAGAAAATAAAATTTAACATAAATTTGTATTTTGAACAGAAATTTACATTTTGAACAGAAAATAAAATTTAACATAAATTTGTATTTTAAACAGAAATTTACATTTTGGACAGAAAATAAAATTTAACATAAATTTGTATTTTGAACAGAAATTTATTTTGAACAGAAAATAAAATTTAACATAAATTTGTATTTTGAACAGAAATTTACATTTTGAACAGAAAATAAAATTTAACATAAATTTGTATTTTGAACAGAAATTTACATTTTGAACAGAAAATAAAATTTAACAAAAATTTAAAATTTGAACAGAAAATTATTTAACAGAAATTTACATTTTGAACAGAAATTTACATTTTGAACAGAAAATAAAATTTAACATAAATTTGTATTTTGAACAGAAATTTACATTTTGAACAGAAAATAAAATTTAACATAAATTTGTATTTTGAACAGAAATTTACATTTTGAACAGAAAATAAAATTTAACATAAATTTGTATTTTGAACAGAAATTTACATTTTGAACAGAAAATAAAATTAAAAATAAATTTGTATTTTGAACAGAAATTTACATTTTGGACAGAAAATAAAATTTAACATAAATTTGTATTTTGAACAGAAATTTACATTTTGAACAGAAAATAAAATTTAACATAAATTTGTATTTTGAAACAGAAATTTACATTTTGGACAAAAAAATAAATTTAACATAAATTTGTATTTTGAACAGAAATTTACATTTTGAACAGAAAATAAAATTTAACATAAATTTGTATTTTGAACAGAAATTTACATTTTGAACAGAAAATAAAATTTAACATAAATTTGTATTTTGAACAGAAATTTACATTTTGGAACAGAAAATAAAATTTAACATAAATTTGTATTTTGAACGAAATTTACATTTTGAACAGAAAATTTAAATTTAAAATAAATTTTTTTTTTAACAGAAATTTACATTTTGGACAAAAAATAAAATTTAACATAAATTTGTATTTTTAACAGAAATTTACATTTTGGAACAGAAAATAAAATTTAACATAAATTTGTATTTTGAACAGAAATTTACATTTTGAACAGAAAAAATTTAAAAAAATTTGTATTTTGAACAAATAAATTTGAATAAATATAACAGAAATTTGTATTTTGAACAGAAATTTACATTTTGAACAGAAAATAAAATTTAACATAAATTTTTACAGAAATTTACATTTTGGACAGAAAATAAAATTTAACATAAATTTGTATTTTAAACAGAAATTTACATTTTGAACAGAAAAAAAAAATTTAACATAAATTTGTATTTTGAACAGAAATTTACATTTTGGACAGAAAATAAAATATTTAACATAAATTTGTATTTTTAACAGAAATTTACATTTTGAACAGAAAATAAAACTTAACATAAATTTGTATTTTTAACAGAAATTTACATTTTGCACAGAATATTAAATTTAACAAACATTTGCATTTTGAACATAAATTTACATTTTGAATAGAAAAAAAAATTTAACATAAATTTGTATTTTGAACTGAAATTTACATTTTGAACAGAAAATTAAATTTAAAATAAGTTTGTATTTTGAACAGAAAATTACATTTTGCCCAGAATATTAAATTTAACATACATTTGTATTTTGAACAGAAATTTACATTTTGAACGGACAATAAAATATAAAATAAATTTGTATTTTTAACAGAAATTTACATATTGGACAGAAAATGCATTTTAACATAAATTTGTATTTTGAACAGAAATTTACATTATGAACGGAAAATAAAATATAATTTAAATTTTTATTTTTAACAGAAATTTACATTTTGGACAAAAAATAAAATTTAACATAAATTTGTATTTTAAACAGAAATTTACATTTTGGAGAGAAATTAAAATTTAACATAAATATGTATTTTGAACGGAAATTAACATTTTGAACAAAAAATAAAATTTAACATAAATTTGTGTTTGAAACAGAAATTTACATTTTGAACAGAAAATAAAATTTAACATAAATTTGTATTTTAAACTGAAATTTACATTTTGGACAGAAAATAAAATTTAACATAAATTTGTATTTTAAACTGAAATTTACATTTTGGACAGAAAATAAAATTTAACAAAAATTAGTATTTTGTACAGAAATTTAAACATAAATTTGTATTTTAAACAGATATTTACATTTTTAACGGAAAATAAAATTTAACATAAATTTGTATTTTAAACAGAAATTTAAATTTTGAACAGAAAAAAAATTTAACATAAATTTGTATTCTGAACAGAAATTAACATTTTGAACTTAAAATAAGACTTAACATAAATTTGCATTTTGAACAGAAGATAAAATTTAACATTAATTTGTATTTTAAGCAGAAATTTACATTTTGAACAGAAAATAAAATTTAACAAAAATTTGTATGTTAAACAGAAATTCACAATTTGAACAGAAAATAAAATTTAACATAAATTTGTATTTTAAACAGAAATTTACATTTTGAACAGAAAATAAAATTTAACATAAATTTGTATTTTGAACAGAAATTTACATTTTGAACAGAAAATAAAATTTAACATAAATTTGTATTTTGAACAGAAATTTACATTTTGAACAGAAAATAAAATTTAACATAAATTTGTATTTTGAACAGAAATTTACATTTTGAACAGAAAATAAAATTTAACATAAATTTGTATTTTGAAACAGAAATTTACATTTTGAACAGAAAATAAAATTTAACATAAATTTGTATTTTGAACAGAAATTTACATTTTGAACAGAAAATAAAATTTAACATAAATTTGTATTTTTGAACAGAAATTTACATTTTGAACAGAAAATAAAATTTAACATAAATTTGTATTTTAAACAGAAATTTACATTTTGAACAGAAAATAAAATTTAACATAAATTTGTATTTTGAACAGAAATTTACATTTTGAACAGAAAATAAAATTTAACATAAATTTGTATTTTGAACAGAAATTTACATTTTGAACAGAAAATAAAATTTAACATAAATTTGTATTTTGAACAGAAATTTACATTTTGAACAGAAAATAAAATTTAACATAAATTTGTATTTTTGAACAGAAATTTACATTTTGAACAGAAAATAAAATTTAACATAAATTTGTATTTTGAACAGAAATTTACATTTTGAACAGAAAATAAAATTTAACATAAATTTGTATTTTGAACAGAAATTTACATTTTGAACAGAAAATAAAATTTAACATAAATTTGTATTTTGAACAGAAATTTACATTTTGAACAGAAAATAAAATTTAACATAAATTTGTATTTTGAACAGAAATTTACATTTTGAACAGAAAATAAAATTTAACATAAATTTGTATTTTGAACAGAAATTTACATTTTGAACAGAAAATAAAATTTAACATAAATTTGTATTTTGAACAGAAATTTACATTTTGGAACAGAAAATAAAATTTAACATAAATTTGTATTTTGAACAGAAATTTACATTTTGAACAGAAAATAAAATTTAACATAAATTTGTATTTTGAACAGAAATTTGTATTTTGAACAGAAATTTACATTTTGAACAGAAAATAAAATTTAACATAAATTTGTATTTTTGAACAGAAATTTACATTTTGAACAGAAAATAAAATTTAACATAAATTTGTATTTTGAACAGAAATTTACATTTTGAACAGAAAATAAAATTTAACATAAATTTGTATTTTGAACAGAAATTTACATTTTGAACAGAAAATAAAATTTAACATAAATTTGTATTTTGAACAGAAATTTACATTTTGAACAGAAAATAAAATTTAACATAAATTTGTATTTTGAAACAGAAATTTACATTTTGAACAGAAAATAAAATTTAACATAAATTTGTATTTTTGAACAGAAATTTACATTTTGAACAGAAAATAAAATTTAACATAAATTTGTATTTTGAACAGAAATTTACATTTTGAACAGAAAATAAAATTTAACATAAATTTGTATTTTGAAACAGAAATTTACATTTTGAACAGAAAATAAAATTTAACATAAATTTGTATTTTTAACAGAAATTTACATTTTGAACAGAAAATAAAATTTTAACATAAATTTGTATTTTGAACAGAAATTTACATTTTGAACAGAAAATAAAATTTAACATAAATTTGTATTTTGAACAGAAATTTACATTTTGAACAGAAAATAAAATTTAACATAAATTTGTATTTTGAACAGAAATTTACATTTTGAACAGAAAAAAAATTTAACATAAATTTGTATTTTGAACAGAAATTTACATTTTGAACAGAAATTTACATTTTGAACAGAAAATAAAATTTAACATAAATTTGTATTTTGAACAGAAATTTACATTTTGGAACAGAAAATAAAATTTAACATAAATTTGTATTTTGAACAGAAATTTACATTTTGAACAGAAAATAAAATTTAACATAAATTTGTATTTTGAACAGAAATTTACATTTTGAACAGAAAATAAAATTTAACATAAATTTGTATTTTGAACAGAAATTTACATTTTGAACAGAAAATAAAATTTAACATAAATTTGTATTTTGAACAGAAATTTACATTTTGAACAGAAAATAAAATTTAACATAAATTTGTATTTTGAACAGAAATTTACATTTTGAACAGAAAATAAAATTTAACATAAATTTGTATTTTGAACAGAAATTTACATTTTGAACAGAAAATAAAATTTAACATAAATTTGTATTTTTAACAGAAATTTACATTTTGAACAGAAAATAAAATTTTAACATAAATTTGTATTTTGAACAGAAATTTACATTGAACAGAAATTTACATTTTGAACAGAAAATAAAATTTAACATAAATTTGTATTTTGAACAGAAATTTACATTTTGAACAGAAAATAAAATTTAACATAAATTTGTATTTTGAACAGAAATTTACATTTTGAACAGAAAATAAAATTTAACATAAATTTGTATTTTGAACAGAAATTTACATTTTGAACAGAAAATAAAATTTAACATAAATTTGTATTTTGAACAGAAATTTACATTTTGAACAGAAAATAAAATTTAACATAAATTTGTATTTTGAACAGAAATTTACATTTTGAACAGAAAATAAAATTTAACATAAATTTGTATTTTGAACAGAAATTTACATTTTGAACAGAAAATAAAATTTAACATAAATTTGTATTTTGAACAGAAATTTACATTTTGAACAGAAAATAAAATTTAACATAAATTTGTATTTTAAACAGAAATTTACATTTTGAACAGAAAATAAAATTTAACATAAATTTGTATTTTGAACAGAAATTTACATTTTGAACAGAAAATAAAATTTAACATAAATTTGTATTTTGAAACAGAAATTTACATTTTGAACAGAAAATAAAATTTAACATAAATTTGTATTTTGAACAGAAATTTACATTTTGGACAGAAAATAAAATTTAACATAAATTTGTATTTTGAACAGAAATTTACATTTTGAACAGAAAATAAAATTTAACATAAATTTGTATTTTGAACAGAAATTTACATTTTGAACAGAAAATAAAATTTAACATAAATTTGTATTTTGAACAGAAATTTACATTTTGAACAGAAAATAAAATTTAACATAAATTTGTATTTTGAACAGAAATTTACATTTTGAACAGAAAATAAAATTTAACATAAATTTGTATTTTGAAACAGAAATTTACATTTTGAACAGAAAATAAATTTTAACATAAATTTGTATTTTGAACAGAAATTTACATTTTGAACAGAAAATAAAATTTAACATAAATTTGTATTTTGAACAGAAATTTACATTTTGAACAGAAAATAAAATTTAACATAAATTTGTATTTTGAACAGAAATTTACATTTTGAACAGAAAATAAAATTTAACATAAATTTGTATTTTGAACAGAAATTTACATTTTGAACAGAAAATAAAATTTAACAACATAAATTTGTATTTTGAACAGAAATTTACATTTTGAACAGAAAATAAAATTTAACATAAATTTGTATTTTTAAACAGAAATTTACATTTTGAACAGAAAATAAAATTTAACATAAATTTGTATTTTGAACAGAAATTTACATTTTGAACAGAAAATAAAATTTAACATAAATTTGTATTTTTGAACAGAAATTTACATTTTGAACAGAAAATAAAATTTAACATAAATTTGTATTTTGAACAGAAATTTACATTTTGAACAGAAAATAAAATTTAACATAAATTTGTATTTTGAACAGAAATTTACATTTTGAACAGAAAATAAAATTTAACATAAATTTGTATTTTGAACAGAAATTTACATTTTGAACAGAAAATAAAATTTAACATAAATTTGTATTTTGAACAAAAGAAATTTACATTTTGAACAGAAAAATAAAATTTAACATAAATTTGTATTTTGAACAGAAATTTACATTTTGAACAGAAAATAAAATTTAACATAAATTTGTATTTTTAACAGAAATTTACATTTTGAACAGAAAATAAAATTTAACATAAATTTGTATTTTGAACAGAAATTTACATTTTGAACAGAAAATAAAATTTAACATAAATTTGTATTTTGAACAGAAATTTACATTTTGAACAGAAAATAAAATTTAACATAAATTTGTATTTTTGAACAACAGAAATTTACATTTTGAACAGAAAATAAAATTTAACATAAATTTGTATTTTGAACAGAAATTTACATTTTGAACAGAAAATAAAATTTAACATAAATTTGTATTTTGAACAGAAATTTACATTTTGAACAGAAAATAAAATTTAACATAAATTTGTATTTTGAACAGAAATTTACATTTTGAACAGAAAATAAAATTTAACATAAATTTGTATTTTTGAACAGAAATTTACATTTTGAACAGAAAATAAAATTTAACATAAATTTGTATTTTGAACAGAAATTTACATTTTGAACAGAAAATAAAATTTAACATAAATTTGTATTTTGAACAGAAATTTACATTTTGAACAGAAAATAAAATTTAACATAAATTTGTATTTTGAACAGAAATTTACATTTTGAACAGAAAATAAAATTTAACATAAATTTGTATTTTGAACAGAAATTTACATTTTGAACAGAAAATAAAATTTAACATAAATTTGTATTTTGAACAGAAATTTACATTTTGAACAGAAAATAAAATTTAACATAAATTTGTATTTTGAACAGAAATTTACATTTTGAACAGAAAATAAAATTTAACATAAATTTGTATTTTGAACAGAAATTTACATTTTGAACAGAAAATAAAATTTAACATAAATTTGTATTTTGAACAGAAATTTACATTTTGAACAGAAAATAAAAATTTAACATAAATTTGTATTTTGAACAGAAATTTACATTTTGAACAGAAAATAAAATTTAACATAAATTTGTATTTTGAACAGAAATTTACATTTTGAACAGAAAATAAAATTTAACATAAATTTGTATTTTGAACAGAAATTTACATTTTGAACAGAAAATAAAATTTAACATAAATTTGTATTTTAAAACAGAAATTTACATTTTGAACAGAAAATAAAATTTAACATAAATTTGTATTTTGAAACAGAAATTTACATTTTGAACAGAAAATAAAATTTAACATAAATTTGTATTTTGAACAGAAATTTACATTTTGAACAGAAAATAAAATTTAACATAAATTTGTATTTTTAAACAGAAATTTACATTTTGAACAGAAAATAAAATTTAACATAAATTTGTATTTTGAACAGAAATTTACATTTTGAACAGAAAATAAAATTTAACATAAATTTGTATTTTGAACAGAAATTTACATTTTGAACAGAAAATAAAATTTAACATAAATTTGTATTTTGAACAGAAATTTACATTTTGAACAGAAAATAAAATTTAACATAAATTTGTATTTTGAACAGAAATTTACATTTTGAACAGAAAATAAAATTTAACATAAATTTGTATTTTGAACAGAAATTTACATTTTGAACAGAAAATAAAATTTAACATAAATTTGTATTTTTGAACAGAAATTTACATTTTGAACAGAAAATTAAATTTAACATAAATTTGTAAATTTTGAACAGAAATTTACATTTTGAACAGAAAATAAAATTTAACATAAATTTGTATTTTTAACAGAAATTTACATTTTGAACAGAAAATAAAATTTAACATAAATTTGTATTTTGAACAGAAATTTACATTTTGAACAGAAAATAAAATTTAACATAAATTTGTATTTTTGAACAGAAATTTACATTTTGAACAGAAAATAAAATTTAACATAAATTTGTATTTTGAACAGAAAATAAAATTTAACATAAATTTGTATTTTGAACAGAAATTTACATTTTGAACAGAAAATAAAATTTAACATAAATTTGTATTTTGAACAGAAATTTACATTTTGAACAGAAAATAAAATTTAACATAAATTTGTATTTTGAACAGAAATTTACATTTTGAACAGAAAATAAAATTTAACATAAATTTGTATTTTGAACAGAAATTTACATTTTGAACAGAAAATAAAATTTAACATAAATTTGTATTTTGAACAGAAATTTACATTTTGAACAGAAAATAAAATTTAACATAAATTTGTATTTTGAACAGAAATTTACATTTTGAACAGAAAATAAAATTTAACATAAATTTGTATTTTGAACAGAAATTTACATTTTGAACAGAAAATAAAATTTAACATAAATTTGTATTTTGAACAGAAATTTACATTTTGAACAGAAAATAAAATTTAACATAAATTTGTATTTTTAACAGAAATTTACATTTTGAACAGAAAATAAAATTTAACATAAATTTGTATTTTGAACAGAAATTTACATTTTGAACAGAAAATAAAATTTAACATAAATTTGTATTTTGAACAGAAATTTACATTTTGAACAGAAAATAAAATTTAACATAAATTTGTATTTTTAAACAGAAATTTACATTTTGAACAGAAAATAAAATTTAACATAAATTTGTATTTTGAACAGAAATTTACATTTTGAACAGAAAAAAATAAAATTTAACATAAATTTGTATTTTGAACAGAAATTTACATTTTGAACAGAAAATAAAATTTAACATAAATTTGTATTTTGAACAGAAATTTACATTTTGAACAGAAAATAAAATTTAACATAAATTTGTATTTTTGAACAGAAATTTACATTTTGAACAGAAAATAAAATTTAACATAAATTTGTATTTTAAACAGAAATTTACATTTTGAACAGAAAATAAAATTTAACATAAATTTGTATTTTGAACAGAAATTTACATTTTGAACAAAAAATAAAATTTAACATAAATTTGTATTTTGAACAGAAATTTACATTTTGAACAGAAAATAAAATTTAACATAAATTTGTATTTTGAAACAGAAATTTACATTTTGAACAGAAAATAAAATTTAACATAAATTTGTATTTTGAACAGAAATTTACATTTTGAACAGAAAATAAAATTTAACATAAATTTGTATTTTTAGAACAGAAATTTACATTTTGAACAGAAAATAAAATTTAACATAAATTTGTATTTTGAACAGAAATTTACATTTTGAACAGAAAATAAAATTTAACATAAATTTGTATTTTTAACAGAAATTTACATTTTGAACAGAAAATAAAATTTAACATAAATTTGTATTTTGAACAGAAATTTACATTTTGAACAGAAAATAAAATTTAACATAAATTTGTATTTTTGAACAGAAATTTACATTTTGAACAGAAAATAAAATTTAACATAAATTTGTATTTTGAACAGAAATTTACATTTTGAACAGAAAATAAAATTTAACATAAATTTGTATTTTGAACAGAAATTTACATTTTGAACAGAAAATAAAATTTAACATAAATTTGTATTTTGAACAGAAATTTACATTTTGAACAGAAAATAAAATTTAACATAAATTTGTATTTTGAACAGAAATTTACATTTTGAACAGAAAATAAAATTTAACATAAATTTGTATTTTTAAACAGAAATTTACATTTTGAACAGAAAATAAAATTTAACATAAATTTGTATTTTGAACAGAAATTTACATTTTGAACAGAAAATAAAATTTAACATAAATTTGTATTTTTGAACAGAAATTTACATTTTGAACAGAAAAAAATAAAATTTAACATAAATTTGTATTTTGAACAGAAATTTACATTTTGAACAGAAAATAAAATTTAACATAAATTTGTATTTTAGAACAGAAATTTACATTTTGAACAGAAAATAAAATTTAACATAAATTTGTATTTTGAACAGAAATTTACATTTTGAACAGAAAATAAAATTTAACATAAATTTGTATTTTGAACAGAAATTTACATTTTGAACAGAAAATAAAATTTAACATAAATTTGTATTTTTAACAGAAATTTACATTTTGGACAGAAAATAAAATTTAACATAAATTTGTATTTTGAAACAGAAATTTACATTTTGAACAGAAAATAAAATTTAACATAAAATTTGTGTTTTGAACAGAAATTTACATTTTGAAACAGAAAAATAAAATTTAACATAAATTTGTATTATTTTGAACAGAAATTTACATTTTGAACAGAAAATAAAATTTAACATAAATTTGTATTTTAGAACAGAAATTTACATTTTGAACAGAAAATAAAATTTAACATAAATTTGTATTTTGAACAGAAAATTTATATTTTGAACAGAAAAAAAATTTAACATAAATTTGTATTTTGAACAGAAATTTACATTTTGGACAGAAAATAAAATTTAACATAAATTTGTATTTTGAACAGAAATTTACATTTTGAACAGAAAATAAAATTTAACATAAATTTGTATTTTTAAAAATTTACAATTTAAAAATATTTAACATAAATTTGTATTTTGAAAAATTTACATTTTGAACAGAAAATAAATTTTACATAAATTATTTTGAACAGAAATTTACATTTTGAACAGAAAATAAAATTTAACATAAAATTGTATTTTGAACAGAAATTTACATTTTGAACAGAAAATTAAATTTAACATAAATTTGTATTTTGAACAGAAATTTACATTTTGAACAGAAAATAAAAATTAACATAAATTTGTATTTTTTATGAACAGAAATTTACATTTTGAACAGAAAATAAAATTTAACATAAATTTGTATTTTGAAACAGAAATTTACATTTTGAACAGAAAATAAAATTTAACATAAATTTGTATTTTGAACAGAAATTTACATTTTGAACAGAAAATAAAATTTAACATAAATTTGTATTTTGAAATTTTAACATTTTTGAACAGAAAATAAAATTTAACATAAATTTGTATTTTGAACAGAAATTTACATTTTGAACAGAAAATAAAATTTAACATAAATTTGTATTTTGAAACAGAAATTTACATTTTGAACAGAAAATAAAATTTAACATAAATTTGTATTTTGAACAGAAATTTACATTTTGAACAGAAAAATTAAAATTTAACATAAATTTGTATTTTGAAAACAGAAATTTACATTTTGAACAGAAAAATAAAATTTAACATAAATTTGTATTTTGAACAGAAATTTACATTTTGAACAGAAAATAAAATTTAACATAAATTTGTATTTTGAACAGAAATTTACATTTTGAACAGAAAATAAAATTTAACATAAATTTGTATTTTTAAACAGAAATTTACATTTTGAACAGAAAATAAAATTTAACATAAATTTGTATTTTGAACAGAAATTTACAATTAAATTTAAACAGAAAATAAATTTGTAATTTGAACAGAAATTTACATTTTGAACAGAAAATAAAATTTAACATAAATTTGTATTTTGAACAGAAATTTACATTTTGAACAAAAAATAAAAATTTTAACATAAATTTGTATTTTGAACAGAAATTTACATTTTGAACAGAAAATAAAATTTAACATAAATTTGTATTTTTAACAGAAATTTACATTTTGAACAGAAAATTAAAATTTAACATAAATTTGTATTTTGAACAGAAATTTACATTTTGAACAGAAAATAAAATTTAACATAAATTTGTATTTTGAACAGAAATTTACATTTTGAACAGAAAATAAAATTTAACATAAATTTGTATTTTAAACAGAAATTTACATTTTGAACAGAAAATAAAATTTAACATAAATTTGTATTTTGAACAGAAATTTACATTTTGAACAGAAAATAAAATTTAACATAAATTTGTATTTTGAAACAAAATTACATTTTGAACAGAAAATAAAATTTAACATAAATTTGTATTTTTAACCGAAATTTACATTTTGAACAGAAAATAAAATTTAACATAAATTTGTATTTTGAACAGAAATTTACATTTTGAACAGAAAATAAAATTTAACATAAATTTGTATTTTGAACAGAAATTTACATTTTGAACAGAAAATTAAATTTAACATAAATTTGTATTTTGAACAGAAATTTACATTTTGGACAGAAAATAAAATTTAACATAAATTTGTATTTTGAACAGAAATTTACATTTTGAACAGAAAATAAAATTTAACATAAATTTGTATTTTGAACAGAAATTTACATTTTGAACAGAAAATTAAAATTTAACATAAATTTGTATTTTAAAACAGAAATTTACATTTTGAACAGAAAATAAAATTTAACATAAATTTGTATTTTGAACAGAAATTTACATTTTTGAACAGAAAAAATAAATTTAACATAAATTTGTATTTTGAACAGAAATTTACATTTTGGACAGAAAATAAAATTTAACATAAATTTGTATTTTGAACAGAAATTTACATTTTGAACAGAAAATTAAATTTTAACATAAATTTGTATTTTGAAAGAAAAAAATTTACATTTTGAACAGAAAATAAAATTTAACATAAATTTGTATTTTGAACAGAAATTTACATTTTGAACAGAAAATTAAAATTTAACATAAATTTGTATTTTGAACAGAAATTTACATTTTGAACAGAAAATAAAATTTAACATAAATTTGTATTTTGAACAGAAATTTACATTTTGAACAGAAAAAATAAAATTTAACATAAATTTGTATTTTGAACAGAAATTTACATTTTGAACAGAAAATAAAATTTAACATAAATTTGTATTTTGAAACAGAAATTTACATTTTGAACAGAAAATAAAATTTAACATAAATTTGTATTTTAAACAGAAATTTACATTTTTGAACAGAAAATAAAATTTAACATAAATTTGTATTTTGAACAGAAATTTACATTTTGAACAGAAAATAAAATTTAACATAAATTTGTATTTTGAACAGAAATTTACATTTTGAACAGAAAATAAAATTTAACATAAATTTGTATTTTGAACAGAAATTTACATTTTGAACAGAAAATAAAATTTAACATAAATTTGTATTTTGAACAGAAATTTACATTTTGAAAAATAAAATAAAATTTAACATAAATTTGTATTTTGAACAGAAATTTACATTTTGAACAGAAAATAAAATTTAACATAAATTTGTATTTTGAACAGAAATTTACATTTTGAACAGAAAATTAAATTTAACATAAATTTGTATTGTATAACAGAAATTTACATTTTGAACAGAAAATAAAATTTAACATAAATTTGTATTTTGAACAGAAATTTACATTTTGAACAGAAAATAAAATTTAACATAAATTTGTATTTTTGAACAGAAATTTACATTTTGAACAGAAAATAAAATTTAACATAAATTTGTATTTTTTGAACAGAAATTTACATTTTGAACAGAAAAATTTAAAATTTAACATAAATTTGTATTTTAAACAGAAATTTACATTTGAACATTTTGAAAACAGAAAATAAAATTTAACATAAATTTGTATTTTGAACAGAAAATTACATTTTGAACAGAAAATAAAATTTTAACATAAATTTGTATTTTGAACAGAAATTTACATTTTGAACAGAAAATTAAATTTTAACAAAAATAAAATTTGTATTTTAAACAGAAATTTACATTTTGAACAGAAAATAAAATTTAACATAAATTTGTATTTTGAACAGAAATTTACATTTTGAACAGAAAATAAAATTTAACATAAATTTGTATTTTGAACAGAAATTTACATTTTGAACAGAAAATAAAATTTAACATAAATTTGTATTTTGAAATATTACATTTTGAACAGAAAATTAAATTTAAACATAAATTTGTATTTTGAACAGAAATTTACATTTTGAACAGAAAATAAAATTTTAACATAAATTTGTATTTTGAAACAGAAATTTACATTTTGAACAGAAAATAAAATTTAACATAAATTTGTATTTTGAAACAGAAATTTACATTTTGAACAGAAAATAAAATTTAACATAAATTTTATATTTTGAACAGAAATTTACATTTTGAACAGAAAATAAAATTTAACATAAATTTGTATTTTGAACAGAAATTTACATTTTGAACAGAAAATTAAATTTAACATAAATTTAAAAAAAAATAAATAACATAATTTGTATTTTAAACAGAAATTTACATTTTGAACAGAAAATAAAATTTAACATAAATTTGTATTTTAAACAGAAATTTACATTTTGAACAGAAAATAAAAATTTAACATAAATTTGTATTTTGAACAGAAATATACATTTTGGACAGAAAATAAAATTTAACATAAATTTGTATTTTGAACAGAAATTTACATTTTGGAACAGAAAATAAAATTTAACATAAATTTGTATTTTTAAACAAAATTTACATTTTGAACAGAAAAAAAATTTAACATAAATTTGTATTTGGAATTTACATTTGAACAGAAATTTAACATTTTGAACAGAAAAATAAAATTTAACATAAATTTGTATTTTGAACAGAAATTTACATTTTTGAACAGAAAACAAAATTTAACATAAATTTACATTTTGAACAGAAAATTAAATTTAACATAAATTTGTATTTTGAACAGAAATTTACATTTTGAACAGAAAATAAAATTTAACATAAATTTGTATTTTTGAACAGAAATTTACATTTTGGAACAAAAAATAAAATTTAACATAAATTTGTATTTTTGAACAGAAATTTACATTTTGAACAGAAAATAAAATTTAACAAAAATTTATTATAAATTTGTATTTTGAACAGAAATTTACATTTTGAACAGAAAATAAAATTTAACATAAATTTGTATTTTGAACAAAAAAATTTACATTTTGAACAGAAAATAAAATTTAACATAAATTTGTATTTTGAACAGAAATTTACATTTTGAACAGAAAATAAAATTTAACATAAATTTGTATTTTTGAACAGAAATTTACATTTTGAACAGAAAATAAAATTTAACATAAATTTGTATTTTGAACAGAAATTTACATTTTGAACAGAAAATAAAATTTAACATAAATTTGTATTTTGAACAGAAATTTACATTTTGAACAGAAAATAAAATTTAACATAAATTTGTATTTTGAACAGAAATTTACATTTTGAACAGAAAATAAAATTTAACATAAATTTGTATTTTGAACAGAAATTTACATTTTGAACAGAAAATAAAATTTAACATAAATTTGTATTTTGAACAGAAATTTACATTTTGAACAGAAAATAAAATTTAACATAAATTTGTATTTTTGAACAGAAATTTACATTTTGAACAGAAAATAAAATTTAACATAAATTTGTATTTTGAACAGAAATTTACATTTTGAACAGAAAATTAAAATTTAACATAAATTTGTATTTTGAACAGAAATTTACATTTTGAACAGAAAATAAAATTTTAACATAAATTTGTATTTTGAACAGAAATTTACATTTTGAACAGAAAATAAAATTATAAATAAATTTGTATTTTGAACAGAAATTTAAATTTTGAACAGAAAATAAAATTTAACATAAATTTGTATTTTGAACAGAAATTTACATTTTGAACAGAAAATAAAATTTAACATAAATTTGTATTTTGAACAGAAATTTAATACAAGAAATTTGAAAAAAATAAAATTTAACATAAATTTGTATTTTGAACAGAAATTTACATTTTGAACAGAAAATAAAATTTAACATAAATTTGTATTTTGAACAGAAATTTACATTTTGAACAGAAAATAAAATTTAACATAAATTTGTATTTTGAACAGAAATTTACATTTTGAACAGAAAATAAAATTTAACATAAATTTGTATTTTAAACAGAAATTTACATTTTGAACAGAAAATAAAATTTAACATAAATTTGTATTTTGAACAGAAATTTACATTTTGAAAAAATTTAACATTTTGAACAGAAATTTACATTTTGAAAAAAATTTTAACATAAATTTGTATTTAAAAATTTTAAACAGAAATTTTAACATTTTGAACAGAAATTTGAATTTTGAAAAAATTTTGAACAATTACATTTTGAAAAAAGAAATTTTTAACATAAATTTGTATTTTTAACAGAAATTTACATTTTGAACAGAAAATAAAATTTAACATAAATTTGTATTTTGAACAGAAATTTACATTTTGAACAGAAAATAAAATTTAACATAAATTTATATTTTAAACAGAAATTTACATTTTGAACAGAAAATAAAATTTAACATAAATTTGTATTTTGAACAGAAATTTACATTTTGAACAGAAAATAAAATTTAACATAAATTTGTATTTTGAACAGAAATTTACATTTTGAACAGAAAATAAAATTTAACATAAATTTGTATTTTGAACAGAAATTTACATTTTGAACAGAAAATAAAATTTAACATAAATTTGTATTTTGAACAGAAATTTACATTTTGAACAGAAAATAAAATTTAACATAAATTTGTATTTTGAACAGAAATTTACATTTTGGACAGAAAATAAAATTTAACATAAATTTGTATTTTGAACAGAAATTTACATTTTGAACAGAAAATAAAATTTAACATAAATTTGTATTTTGAAACAGAAATTTACATTTTGAACAGAAAATTAAATTTAACATAAATTTGTATTTTGAACAGAAATTTACATTTTGAACAGAAAATAAAATTTAACATAAATTTGTATTTTGAACAGAAATTTACATTTTGAACAGAAAATAAAATTTAAAACATAAAAAATTTATATTTTGAACAGAAATTTACATTTTGGACTGAAAATAAAATATTTTAACAAAAATTTGTATTTTGAACAGAAATTTACATTTTGAACAGAAAATAAAATTTAACATAAATTTGTATTTTTAACAGAAATTTACATTTTGAACAGAAAATTAAATTTGAAATAGAAATTTACATTTTGACAGAAAAAAAAATTTGACATAAATTTTTTTTAACAGAAATTTACATTTTGAACAGAAAATTAAATTTAACATAAATTTGTATTTTGAACAGAAATTTACATTTTGAACAGAAAATAAATTTTAACATAAATTTGTATTTTGAACAGAAATTTACATTTTGGACAGAAAATAAAAATTTAACATAAATTTGTATTTTGAACAGAAATTTACATTTTGAACAGAAAATAAAATTTAACATAAATTTGATTTTTAACAGAAATTTACATTTTGAACAGAAAATAAAATTTAACACAAATTTATATTTTGAACAGAAATTACATTTTGACAGAAAATAAAAATTTAACATAAATTTGTATTTTGAACAGAAATTTACATTTTTGAACAGAAAATTAAAAACAAAATTGATTTAACAGAAATTTACATTTAAAGAAAATAAAATATTAAATTTGTATTTTGAACAGAAATTTACATTTATGGACAGAAAATAAAATTTAACATAAATTTGTATTTTGAACAGAAATTTACATTTTGAACAGAAAATAAAATTTAACATAAATTTGTATTTTGAACAGAAATTTACATTTTGAACAGAAAATAAAATTTAACATAAATTTGTATTTTGAACAGAAATTTACATTTTGAACAGAAAATAAAATTTAACATAAATTTGTATTTTGAACAGAAATTTACATTTTGAACAGAAAATAAAATTTAACATAAATTTGTATTTTTGAACAGAAATTTACATTTTGAACAAAAAATAAAATTTAACATAAATTTGTATTTTGAACAGAAATTTACATTTTGAACAGAAAATAAAATTTAACATAAATTTGTATTTTGAACAGAAATTTACATTTTGAACAGAAAATAAAATTTAACATAAATTTGTATTTTGAACAGAAATTTACATTTGAACAGAAAATTAAATTTTGGACAGAAAATTAAATTTTAACATAAATTTGTATTTTGAACAGAAATTTACATTTTGAACAGAAAATAAAATTTAACATAAATTTGTATTTTGAACAGAAATTTACATTTTGAACAGAAAATAAAATTTAACATAAATTTGTATTTTGAACAGAAATTTACATTTTGAACAGAAAATAAAATTTAACATAAATTTGTATTTTGAACAGAAATTTACATTTTGAACAGAAAATAAAATTTAACATAAATTTGTATTTTGAACAGAAATTTACATTTTGAACAGAAAATAAAATTTAACATAAATTTGTATTTTGAACAGAAATTTACATTTTGAACAGAAAATAAAATTTAACATAAATTTGTATTTTGAACAGAAATTAACATTTTGATTTGACAGAAAATAAAATTTAACATAAATTTGTATTTTGAACAGAAATTTACATTTTGAACAGAAAATAAAATTTAACATAAATTTGTATTTTGAACAGAAATTTACATTTTGAACAGAAAATAAAATTTAACATAAATTTGTATTTTGAACAGAAATTTACATTTTGGAACAGAAAATAAAATTTAACATAAATTTGTATTTTGAACAGAAATTTACATTTTGAACAGAAAATAAAATTTAACATAAATTTGTATTTTGAACAGAAATTTACATTTTGAACAGAAAATAAAATTTAACATAAATTTGTATTTTGAACAGAAATTTACATTTTGAACAGAAAATAAAATTTAACATAAATTTGTATTTTGAACAGAAATTTAACAAAAAATTTACATTTTGAACAGAAAATAAAATTTAACATAAATTTGTATTTTGAACAGAAATTTACATTTTGAACAGAAAATAAAATTTAACATAAATTTGTATTTTGAACAGAAATTTACATTTTGAACAGAAAATAAAATTTAACAAAAATTTGTATTTTGAACAGAAATTTACATTTTGAACAGAAAATAAAATTTAACATAAATTTGTATTTTGAACAGAAATTTACATTTTGAACAGAAAATAAAATTTAACATAAATTTGTATTTTTAACAGAAATTTACATTTTGAACAGAAAATAAAATTTAACATAAATTTGTATTTTGAACAGAAATTTACATTTTGAACAGAAAATAAAATTTAACATAAATTTGTATTTTGAACAGAAATTTACATTTTGAACAGAAAATAAAAAAATTTAACATAAATTTGTATTTTGAACAGAAATTTACATTTTGAACAGAAAATAAAATTTAACATAAATTTGTATTTTGAACAGAAATTTACATTTTGAACAGAAAATAAAATTTAACATAAATTTGTATTTTGTAAACAGAAATTTACATTTTGAACAGAAAATAAAATTTAACATAAATTTGTATTTTGAACAGAAATTTACATTTTGAACAGAAAATAAAATTTAACATAAATTTGTATTTTGAACAGAAATTTACATTTTGAACAGAAAATAAAATTTAACATAAATTTGTATTTTTAAACAGAAATTTACATTTTGAACAGAAAATAAAATTTAACATAAATTTGTATTTTGAACAAACAGAAATTTACATTTTGAACAGAAAATAAAATTTTAACATAAATTTGTATTTTGAACAGAAATTTACATTTTGAACAGAAAATAAAATTTAACATAAATTTGTATTTTTAACAGAAATTTACATTTTGAACAGAAAATAAAATTTAACATAAATTTGTATTTTGAACAGAAATTTACATTTTGAACAGAAAATAAAATTTAACATAAATTTGTATTTTGAACAGAAATTTACATTTTGAACAGAAAATAAAATTTAACATAAATTTGTATTTTGAACAGAAATTTACATTTTGAACAGAAAATAAAATTTTAACATAAATTTGTATTTTGAACAGAAATTTACATTTTGAACAGAAAAATAAAATTTAACATAAATTTGTATTTTGAACAGAAATTTACATTTTGAACAGAAAATAAAATTTAACATAAATTTGTATTTTGAACAGAAATTTACATTTTGAACAGAAAATAAAATTTAACATAAATTTGTATTTTGAACAGAAATTTACATTTTGAACAGAAAATAAAATTTAACATAAATTTGTATTTTGAACAGAAATTTACATTTTGAACAGAAAATAAAATTTAACATAAATTTGTATTTTAAACAGAAATTTACATTTTGAACAGAAAATAAAATTTAACATAAATTTGTATTTTGAACAGAAATTTACATTTTGAACAGAAAATTAAATTTAACATAAATTTGTATTTTGAACAGAAATTTACATTTTGAACAGAAAATAAAATTTTAACATAAATTTGTATTTTAAAGAAATACATTTGAAAAAATTAACATTTTGACAGAAAATAAATTTTGAAACATAAAAATTGTAACATTTAACGAAATTACATTTGAAAAGAAAATTTAACATAAATTTGTATTTTGAACAGAAATTTACATTTTGAACAGAAAATAAAATTTAACATAAATTTGTATTTTGAACAGAAATTTACATTTTGAACAGAAAATAAAATTTAAACATAAATTTGTATTTTGAACAGAAATTAAATTTACATTTTGAACAGAAAATAAAATTAATTAACATAAATTTGTATTTTGAACAGAAATTTACATTTTGAACAGAAAATTAAATTTAACATAAATTTGTATTTTGAAAACAGAAATTTACATTTTGAACAGAAAATAAAATTTAACATAAATTTGTATTTTGAACAGAAATATAATTTTGAACAGAAAATTAAATTTTAACATAAATTTGTATTTTGAACAGAAATTTACATTTTGAACAGAAAATAAAATTTAACATAAATTTGTATTTTGAACAGAAATTTACATTTTGGACAGAAAATAAAATTTAACATAAATTTGTATTTTTGAACAGAAATTTACATTTTGAACAGAAAATAAAATTTAACATAAATTTGTATTTTTGAACAGAAATTTACATTTTGAAGAAAATAAAATTTAACATAAATTTGTATTTTGAACAGAAATTTACATTTTGAACAGAAAATTTTAAAGAAAATAAAATTTAACATAAATTTGTATTTTGAACAGAAATTTACATTTTGAACAGAAAATAAAATTTAACATAAATTTGTATTTTGAACAGAAATTTACATTTTGGACAGAAAATAAAATTTAACATAAATTTGTATTTTTAAACAGAAATTTACATTTTGAACAGAAAATAAAATTTAACATAAATTTGTATTTTGAACAGAAATTTACATTTTGAACAGAAAATAAAAATTTAACATAAATTTGTATTTTGAACAGAAATTTACATTTTGAACAGAAAATAAAATTTAACATAAATTTGTATTTTGAACAGAAATTTACATTTTGAACAGAAAATAAAATTTAACATAAATTTGTATTTTGAAACAGAAATTTACATTTTGAACAGAAAATAAAATTTAACATAAATTTGTATTTTTAAACAGAAATTTACATTTTGAACAGAAAATTAAATTTAACATAAATTTGTATTTTGAACAGAAATTTACATTTTGAACAGAAAATAAAATTTAACATAAATTTGTATTTTGAACAGAAATTTACATTTTGAACAGAAAATAAAATTTAACATAAATTTGTATTTTAAACAGAAATTTACATTTTGAACAGAAAATAAAATTTTAACATAAATTTGTATTTTGAACAGAAATTTACATTTTGAACAGAAAATAAAATTTAACATAAATTTGTATTTTGAACAGAAATTTACATTTTGAACAGAAAATAAAATTTAACATAAATTTGTATTTTGAAACAGAAATTTACATTTTGAACAGAAAATAAAAATTTAACATAAATTTGTATTTTGAACAGAAATTTACATTTTGAAAAAAATAAAATTTAACATAAATTTGTATTTTGAACAGAAATTTACATTTTGAACAGAAAATAAAATTTAACATAAATTTGTATTTTGAACAGAAATTTACATTTTGAACAGAAAATAAAATTTAACATAAATTTGTATTTTGAACAGAAATTTACATTTTGAACAGAAAATTAAATTTAACATAAATTTGTATTTTGAACAGAAATTTACATTTTGAACAGAAAATAAAATTTAACATAAATTTGTATTTTGAACAGAAATTTACATTTTGAACAGAAAATAAAATTTAACATAAATTTGTATTTTTGAACAGAAATTTACATTTTGAACAGAAAATAAAATTTAACATAAATTTGTATTTTGAACAGAAATTTACATTTTGAACAGAAAATAAAATTTAACATAAATTTGTATTTTGAACAGAAATTTACATTTTGAACAGAAAATAAAATTTTAACATAAATTTGTATTTTGAACAGAAATTTACATTTTGAACAGAAAATAAAATTTAACATAAATTTGTATTTTGAACAGAAAAATAAAATTTAACATAAATTTGTATTTTGAACAGAAATTTACATTTTGAACAGAAAATAAAATTTAACATAAATTTGTATTTTGAACAGAAATTTACATTTTGAACAGAAAATAAAATTTAACAAAATTTTTAACAAAATTTGCATTTTGAACAGAAAAAAAATTTAACATAAATTTGTATTTTGAACAGAAATTTACATTTTGAACAGAAAATAAAATTTAACATAAATTTGTATTTTGAACAGAAATTTACATTTTGAACAGAAAATAAAATTTAACATAAATTTGTATTTTGAACAGAAATTTACATTTTGAACAGAAAATTAAATTTAACATAAATTTGTATTTTGAACAAAAATTTACATTTTGAACAGAAAATTACATTTTGAACAGAAACAAAATTTTAACATAAATTTGTATTTTGAACAGAAATTTACATTTTGAACAGAAAATAAAATTTAACATAAATTTGTATTTTGAACAGAAATTTACATTTTGAACAGAAAATAAAATTTAACATAAATTTGTATTTTGAACAGAAATTTACATTTTGAACAGAAAATAAAATTTTAACATAAATTTGTATTTTGAACAGAAATTTACATTTTAAAAAATAAAATTTAACATAAATTTGTATTTTGAACAGAAATTTACATTTTGAACAGAAAATAAAATTTAACATAAATTTGTATTTTGAACAGAAATTTACATTTTGAACAGAAAATAAAATTTAACATAAATTTGTATTTTGAACAGAAATTTACATTTTGAACAGAAAATAAAATTTAACATAAATTTGTATTTTTAACAGAAATTTACATTTTGAACAGAAAATAAAATTAACATAAATTTGTATTTTGAACAATATTTACATTTTGAACAGAAAATAAAATTTAACATAAATTTGTATTTTGAACAGAAATTTACATTTTGAACAGAAAATAAAATTTAACATAATTTTGTATTTTGAACAGAAATTTACATTTTGAACAGAAAATAAAATTTAACACAAAATTTGTATTTTGAACAAAAATTTACATTTTGAACAGAAAATAAAATTTAACAATAATTTGTATTTTGAACAGAAATTAACATTTTGAACAGAAAATAAAATTTAACATAAATTTGTATTTTGAACAGAAATTTACATTTTGAACAGAAAATAAAATTTAACATAAATTTGTATTTTAAACAGAAATTTACATTTTGAACAGAAAATAAAATTTAACATAAATTTGTATTTTTAAAAGAAATTTACATTTTGAACAGAAAATAAAATTTAACATAAATTTGTATTTTGAAAAGAAATTTACATTTTGAACAGAAAATAAAATTTAACATAAATTTGTATTTTGAACAGAAATTTACATTTTGAACAGAAAATAAAATTTAACATAAATTTGTATTTTTGAACAGAAATTTACATTTTGAACAGAAAATAAAATTTAACATAAATTTGTATTTTGAACAGAAATTTACATTTTGAACAGAAAATAAAATTTAAATATAAATTTGTATTTTGAACAGAAATTTACATTTTGAACAGAAAATTAAATTTAACATAAATTTGTATTTTGAACAGAAATTTACAATTTGAAAAAAAAAAATTTAACATAAATTTGTATTTTGAACAGAAATTTACATTTTGAACAGAAAATTAAATTTTAACAATAATTTGTATTTTGAACAGAAATTTACATTTTGAACAGAAAATAAAATTTAACATAAATTTGTATTTTGAACAGAAATTTACATTTTGAACAGAAAATAAAATTAAACATAAATTTGTATTTTGAACAGAAATTTACATTTTGAACAGAAAATAAAATTTAACATAAATTTTTATTTTTGAACAGAAATTTACATTTTGAACAGAAATTAAATCTATAACATAAATTTGTATTTTGAACAAATATTTACATTTTGAACAGAAAATAAAATTTGAACATAAATTTGTATTTTTGAACAGAAATTTACATTTTGAAGAAAAACAGAAAATAAAATTTTTAACATAAATTTGTATTTTGAACAGAAATTTACATTTTGAACAGAAAATAAAATTTAACAAAAATTTGTATTTTGAACAGAAATTTACATTTTGAACAGAAAATAAAATTTAACATAAATTTGTATTTTGAACAGAAATTTACATTTTGAACAGAAAATAAAATTTAACATAAATTTGTATTTTGAACAAAAATTTACATTTTGAACAGAAAATAAAATTTAACAAAAATTTGTATTTTGAACAGAAATTTACATTTTGAACAGAAAATAAAATTTAACATAAATTTGTATTTTGAACAGAAATTTACATTTTGAACAGAAAATTAATTTTAACATAAATTTATGTATTTTGAACAGAAATTTACATTTTGAACAGAAAATAAAATTTAACATAAATTTGTATTTTGAACAGAAATTTACATTTTTAACAAAAATAAAATTAACATAAATTTTGTATTTTAAACAGAAATTTACATTTTGAACAGAAAAATAAAATTTAACATAAATTTGTATTTTGAACAGAAATTTACATTTTGAAATAAAATTAACATAAATTTGTATTTTAAACAAAAATTTGTATTTTGAACAGAAAATAAAATTTAACATAAATTTGTATTTTGAACATAAATTTACATTTTGAACAGAAAATAAAATTTAACATAAATTTGTATTTTGAACAGAAATTTACATTTTGAACAGAAAATAAAATTTATAAATAAATTTACATTTTGAACAGAAAATAAAATTTAACATAAATTTGTATTTTGAACAGAAATTTACATTTTGTTAAAAATTAAATTTAACATAAATTTGTATTTTAAACAAAAATTTAGTTTTTGAACAGAAAATAAAATTTAACATAAATTTTGAAAAGAAATTTACATTTTGTACAGAAAATAAAATTTAACATAAATTTGTATTTTGAACAGAAAATAACATATTGTAACATAAATTTGTATTTTAAACAGAAATTTACATTTTGTACAGAAAACAAAATTTAACATAAATTTGTATTTTGAACAGAAATTTACATTTTGAACAGAAAATAAAATTTAACATAAATTTGTATTTTGAACAGAAATTTACATTTTGAACAGAAAATAAAATTTAACATAAATTTGTATTTTAAACAGAAATTTACATTTTGAACAGAAAATAAAATTTAACATAAATTTGTATTTTGAACAGAAATTTACATTTTGTACAGAAAATAAAATTTAACATAAATTTGTATTTTGAACAAAAATTTACATTTTGAACAGAAAATAAAATTTAACATAAATTTGTATTTTAAACAGAAATTTACATTTTGAACAGAAAATAAAATTTAACATATATATATATGTATTTTGAACAGAAATTTACATTTTGAACAGAAAATAAAATTTAACATAAATTTTTACATTTTGTACAGAAAATAAAATTTAACATAAATTTGTATTTTGAAAAGAAATTTACATTTTGAACAGAAAATAAAATTTAACATAAATTTGTATTTTGAACAGAAATTTACATTTTGAACAGAAAATTAAATTTAACATAAATTTGTATTTTGAAACAGAAATTTACATTTTGAACAGAAAATAAAATTTAACATAAATTTGTATTTTAAACAGAAATTTACATTTTGAACAGAAAATAAAATTTAACATAAATTTGTATTTTGAACAAAAATTTACATTTTGAACAGAAAATAAAATTTAACATAAATTTGTATTTTGAACAATATTTACATTTTGAACAGAAAATAAAATTTAACATAAATTTGTATTTTGAACAGAAATTTACATTTTGAACAGAAAATAAAATTTAACATAAATTTGTATTTTGAACAGAAATTTACATTTTGAAAAGAAAATAAAATTTAACATAAATTTGTATTTTGAACAGAAATTTACATTTTGAACAGAAAATTAAATTTAACATAAATTTGTATTTTGAACAGAAATTTACATTTTGAACAGAAAATAAAATTTAACATAAATTTGTATTTTGAACAGAAATTTACATTTTGAACAGAAAGTAAAATTTAACAATAATTTGTATTTTGAAAAGAAATTAACATTTGGAACAGAAAACAAAATTTAACATAAATATGTATTTTGAACAAAAATTTGTATTTTGAACAGAAATTTACATTTTGAACAGAAAAAAAAATTTAACATAAATTTGTATTTTGAAAATAATTTACATTTTGAACAGAAAATAAAATTTAACATAAATTTGTATTTTGAACAGAAATTTACATTTTGAACAGAAAATAAAATTTAACATAATTTTGTATTTTGAACAGAAATTTACATTTTGAACAGAAAATAAAATTTAACAAAAATTTGTATTTTGAACAGAAAATAAAATTTGCAACGTAAATTTGTATTTTAAACAGAAATTTACATTTTGAACAGAAAATAAAATTTAACATAAATTTGTATTTTGAAACAGAAATTTACATTTTGAACAGAAAATAAAAATTTAACATAAATTTGTATTTTGAACAAAAATTTACATTTTGAACAGAAAATAAAATTTAACATAAATTTGTATTTTGAACAATATTTACATTTTGAACAGAAAATAAAATTTAACATAAATTTGTATTTTGAACAGAAATTTACATTTTGAACAGAAAATAAAATTTAACATAAATTTGTATTTTGAACAGAAATTTACATTTTGTACAGAAAATAAAATTTAACAAAAATTTGTATTTTGGAACAGAAAATAATTTTGCAACAGAAAATTTGTATTTTAAACAAAAATTTACATTTTGAACAGAAAATAAAATTTAACATAAATTTGTATTTTGAACAAAAATTTTTACATTTTGACAAAAGAAAATAAAATTTAACATAAATTTGTATTTTGAACAGAAATTTACATTTTGAACAAAAAATAAAATTTAACATAAATTTGTATTTTGAACAGAAATTTACATTTTGAACAGAAAATAAAATTTAACATAAATTTGTATTTTGAACAGAAATTTACATTTTGAACAGAAAATAAAATTTAACATAAATTTGTATTTTGAACAGAAATTTACATTTTGAACAGAAAATAAAATTTAACATAAATATGTATTTTGAACAGAAATTTACATTTTGAACAGAAAATAAAATTTAACATAAATTTGTATTTTGAACAGAAATTTACATTTTGAACAGAAAATTAATTTTTAACATAAAATTGTATTTTGAACAGAAATTTACATTTTGAAAAAAAAATTTAACATAAATTTATTTTGAACAATAAATTTTTTTTTGACAAAACTTAAAATTTTGTATTAAACAGAAATTTACATTTTGAACAGAAAATAAAATTTAACATAAATTTGTATTTTGAACAGAAATTTACATTTTGAACAGAAAATAAAATTTAACATAAATTTGTATTTTAAACAGAAATTTACATTTTGTACAGAAAACAAAATTTAACTTAAATTTGTATTTTGAACAGAAATTTACATTTTGAACAGAAAATAAAATTTAACATAAATTTGTATTTTGAACAAAAAAAAAAATGAAAATATTTACATTTTGAACAGAAAATAAAATTTAACATAAATTTGTATTTTGAACAGAAATTTACATTTTGAACAGAAAATAAAATTTAAACATAAATTTACATTTTGAACAGAAAATAAAATTTAACATAAATTTGTATTTTGAACAGAAATTTACATTTTTTTATTAACAAAAAATTTGTATTTTAAACTAAAATTTTTTTTTTAAAATTAATTGAAGAAAATAAAATTTAACATAAATTTTATTTTGAAACAGAAATTTACATTTTGAACAGAAAATAAAATTTAACATAAATTTGTATTTTGAACAGAAATTTATAAAATTTAACATAAATTTGTATTTTGAACAGAAATTTACATTTTGAACAGAAAATAAAATTTAACATAAATTTGTATTTTGAACAGAAATTTACATTTTAACAGAAAATAAAATTTAACATAAATTTGTATTTTGAACAGAAATTTACATTTTGAAAGAAAATAAAATTTAACATAAATTTGTATTTTGAACAGAAATTTACATTTTGAACAGAAAATTACATTTTAACATAAATTTGAAACATAAACATGTATTTTGAACAAAAAATTAAATTTGTATTTTGAACAGAAATTTACATTTTGAACAGAAAATAAAATTTAACATAAATTTGTATTTTAAACAGAAATTTACATATTTTGAACAGAAAATAAAATTTAACATAAATTTGTATTTTGAACAGAAATTTACATTTTGAACAGAAAATAAAATTTAACATAAATTTGTATTTTGAACAGAAATTTACATTTTTTAACAGAAAATAAATTTTAAACAAAATTTACATTTTGAACAGAAAAATTTTGAAATAAAATTTACATTTTGTACAGAAAATAAAATTTAACATAAATTTGTATTTTGAACAAAAATTTACATTTTGAACAGAAAATTAAAAAATTTAACATAAATTTGTATTTTAGAACAGAAATGTAAATTTTGACCAGAAAATAAAATTTAACATAAATTTGTATTTTGAACAGAAATTTACATTTTGAACAGAAAATTACTTTTAACATAAACATGTATTTTGAACAAAAATTTGTATTTTGAACAGAAATTTACATTTTGAACAGAAAATAAAATTTAACATAAATTTGTATTTTAAACAGAAATTTACATTTTGAACAGAAAATAAAATTTAACAAAATTTTGAATTTTGAACAAAAATTTACATTTTGAACAGAAAATAAAATTTAACATAAATTTGTATTTTGAACAGATATTTACATTTTTTTAAAATTAAATTTAACATAAATTTGTATTTTAAACAAAAATTTTGTTTTTGAAGAGAAAATAAAATTTAACATACATTTGTATTTTGAAAAGAAATTTACATTTTGTACAGAAAATAAAATTTAACATAAATTTGTATTTTGAACAGAAAATAATATGTAACGTAAATTTGTATTTTGAACAAAAATTTACATTTTGAACAGAAAATAAAATTTAACATAAATTTGTATTTTAAACAAAAATTTACATTTTGAACAGAAAATAAAATTTAACAATAATTTGTATTTTAAGAAAATTAACATAATTTGGAAAAGAAAACAAAATTTAACATAAATTTGTATTTTGAACAGAAATTTACATTTTGAACAGAAAATAAAATTTAACATAAATTTGTATTTTGAACAGAAATTTTGTTTTCTGTTCAAAATATAAATTTCTGTTCAAAATACAAATTTTGGTTAAATATTATTTTCTGTTCAAAATGTAAATTTCTGTTCAAAATACATATTTATGTTAAATTTTGTTTTCTTTTTCCAAATGTTAATTTCTTTTCAAACTACAAATTATTGTTATATTTTACTTTCTGTTAAAATGTAAATTTTTGTTTAAAATACAAATTTATGTTAAATTTTATTTTCTGTACAAAATGTAAATTTCATTTCAAAATGTATGTTAAATTTTATGTTCTCTTCAAAAACAAAATTTTTGTTTAAAATACAAATTAATGTTAAAACAAGTAAGAAAGGCTACAGTCGACCGAGCCGACTATAAAAGACCCCGTACTCTCATAGTAGTGCACATTTGTATTCAATTTGAATTGAAATTTAAAAAAAATAATTTAATAATTCGCATTGCCAGCATTCGAACCTACAACCTCAGACAAACTCTATCAGTTGCACCACGCGCCACTTTCAAGAATTCTCCGAATATCAGCATTTACATATTATTCACACAAACACACATTCGTTTGAAATTATATGTATGCATGTATGTATGTATGTGTGTATGTATTTATGTGTGTATTCAGCGCGGCCAGCGTCTGCCGGCAGCGCTGTCGCCACACAGCATCGAGAACGTTCGAACATGTGTTTGTATGTTTCTGTCTCGCTCTCGCGCGTAAGTGATATTGCAGTTAAATAACAAACTTTGTAACGCAGTAACTCTTTTGTTAAAAGTAGTATGATGATGGCACTTTCAGAATAAGTTGATTTTATATGTCTCTGTGGCTATAGCTCTTATAGTTTAAAAGATCCAGGTGTTCATACGGACGGACGGACGGACAGACAGACGGACAGACAGACAGACGAACAGACGGACATTGCTATATCGACTCGGCTGTTGATGCTGATCTAGAATATATATACTTTATGGTGTCGGCCACGCTTCCTTCTGCCTGTTACGCACATTTCGCTTCTGACAAACCTAATAGACCCCTATACTCTTTTTTAGAGTACGGGGTCTAAAAAAATGCCTGTCTGTGCCGGGGTTCGAATCGCAGACCTCATGTTCCTCTAATGCATGTCACATCACTTGGACCACAGCACTGTTGACAATCAGGACGTCTAAAGTCGATAAACATTGATTTACCACTTTTCTTCAAACACGTACATAAATTACAATTATTAACATTTTTGAACAATTTGTTTCACATGTTGTAGTTGTCCGATTTAGACCATATTTGGTGAAGTTACGTTTAATAATTATGTACAAATTCTGTGTGAGTTTAGTTGCGATCACTTAGCAAATACTACATGTCTTCATACAAATTTTTTTGTTTTTGACCGATTTGTCCTATGGGAGCTATAAGCTATAGTTGTCCGATCTTGATGAAACTTGGTGAGGATAGTTATAATTGTACCATACACCTACTGTGTAAATTTGGTCACAATAGTGTGAGCGTCTGGCAACTCTACCGACCAGAGCTCGTTCAGATGAACGATGAATCAGATGAACGATGAATCAAATGAACGAAACGGAACAAAATAGATGTTGAGCAACGGCAGTGAATACGCACGTACGCCGATCGTCAAGTTTCCTTTATTTTCTTTTAATTTTGACTATTGAATAAATAATTAATGTAGTTTATTAAACGCCTACAAGCCTTCTAACTCGGGCATCTCTTTCAGTTCAGAAGTGAGATAAATAATAGATAAAAACATTAATTCGCCGACAATTGAAATTTAGACATGCAGCAGACAATTTGCCAAAGTTGTGAAATTCGTGGAACGCTATATCCGTCCCTTTCTTTCGCACGTCAAGAGATACTCGCCGAAAAAATGTACAAGAGAACGAACGTATGGAATGGAGGAGCTTGAAAAATTAAAGATGATGAAATAAAATGCGCTTGGTGGATATATAAAACGTTTATCTTATATCCATTCAATCAACGCAATTCGATAAAACGCAATGATCAACGAATTACGAAGGATAGGTGATCTGAAGGTAGACGAGTTAAAGTACCTTCTTCGCCAACGACAATTATCTACAACTGGGTCACGAAGCCAGTTAATGCAACGCCTTATCGAACACGAGGAATCCGAAGATATCGAAATGCCGCTCAACGAAGATCACGCAACGGAATTGGCTGATCTTAAGGAAAGTGTTAACCAACTACGTGGGTTGTTAATGCAGGTATTAGAAGCACAAAACGTATCCAATGGGACCGCTCAGTCGAATGTCAGAAACGCCAGCGAGAGTGAACGCGAAACGTTTCCGTCCCCCAACCCGTCATCAAACTCAAACATCGGCACACGCCAAGTGTCTGTGAAAGAAATAGCCGGAACATTGCCAGAATTCGATCCAACAAACGCTGAAGGGATCAATGTGGACCAATTTATTGATCGAGTCAATAAAGTTGTCGCAGCTTACCAATGGGAAGATAAGTATTTGTTGATCGCCATCAATTCCTGTCTTAAAGGTGCTGCGAAAATGTGGCTTGATGCCTCACCTGTTCTGCACACAACGTGGAAAGATTTTTCTGATGCTTTACGCGATGAATTTGGATCGACTCCAGATGAAGCAGAGAAACATTATGCCATGGCGGCTGCAGTACGTCGTCCGAAGGAAACCATAAGGGAATATTGCTTCCGAATGACAGCTTTATGAAATCGATTTGGTATAAGCGAGGCAGCAATAATACGTTATATACGAGCTGGCCTTAAACATCGAGAGTTTCAACAGTGCATTTCTGTGTTCACATTTTCTACCGTTAAGGAGATGCGAGATGCAGCGGAGAACTTTTTCGCAAATCGTCAAGGATTACGTGATTCAAAGCCTGAATCAGAATGCAAGAAGGATGATGTAAAATCAAAACGAGACGATTCACTCAAAGTGGATATGAAAAAGCAAGTCAAATGTTATAACTGCGACGCTGTCGGGCACATTTCGATCAATTGCCCACATCCACAGAAACGCCAACGTTGCGCAGCCTGCAACAAAATTCACCCGACCGGAACAAATTGTAAACCAAACGATGTCAATACTCGTCGCCTCGGAGCAGCTAATCGAGATGATTGTTTTAGCAAAGTGATTGAGATCAATTCGATTCGATACAATGCTTTCATTGATACTGGGAGTCAGTGCAGTATGGTTCGCCAGTCTGTTGCTAAAAGGATCAACGTTGAACGAAGCAAATGTCTAATGCAAATAAAAGGAATTTGTGGTGGAGTTCGTATTCTGAAAGAATCCATCATCTTAAATATTGTGATTGACAATGTATCCGTCCCTACTCAAGTTTATATCGTTGATGATGAGATCATAAACGAGGACTTTCTTCTTGGTCAGGATGTGCTTGTAAATCCCAGCTTGCGTTTCACGCTGGACAACGGGCGACTTGATTTTCAAAGCAAACGAGTGCAGCAGCAAACGAGTGAACAACGTATGGATAAATTCAAAAACCTTTTATGTAATCTCAGCACAGAAACTGATAAAGCTCAAATGTTAACGCTGTTGGAGAAGTACGATGATGTTTTCGCTACGAATTTGCAAGGAATAGGCAAGACAAATGTCGTTGAAGCTAAGATCGAACTGGAGGACAATGAAGTCGTTACTGATTCAGCATACCGCGTGAGTCAACCAAAGCAAGATGTAGTGAATCGCATAGTAAACGAACTACTCGACCGGGATATTATCACCAAATCCACATCTAATTACGCTAGCCCAGTCGTACTCATAAAGAAAAAGAATGGAAGCGATCGCCTGTGTATCGATTATCGTCGACTTAACAAACTCATTAAAAAAGAAAATTTCCCAATTCCGAACATCGAAGAACGTCTTTAGGAAGCGAAGCAATATAAATACTTTTCGTCTCTAGACTTAAATAGCGGATACTACCAAATTGCTATGTCACCAGAAAGTCAAAAATATACAGCTTTCATTACGACTGAAGGCTTGTTTGAATTTAAACGAATGCCCTTCGGCTTGAAGAACGCTCCTGATGTTTTTAATCGTCTAATGGCAGAAATTCAAGCCCGTGTCAATAAAAATGATATGTTACATTACATGGACGATATTCTAATCGGCAGTAATTCATTGAACGAAATGTACGAGAAGCTGGAACGAGTCCTGGAAGCGCTACGGTCGTGTGGAGTTACGCTGAACACAGATAAGTGTGAACTTTTTAAGGAAACAATATCATTCCTTGGTCACGAGTTACATTCTCTAGGCATTAGTCCAGGAGAAATAAAAGCAAATGCGATACGACTATTTCCACGACCAGCAAACGTTACCGATGTGCGTAGGTTCCTTGGCCTGAGTGGCTACTTCCGCAAATTTATTGCTGGATACGCAGTAATCTCCGCACCGCTCCGTCAATTGCTGCGAAAAGGCAACATCTTTAAATGGGAAACATCACAGGACAGCGCATTCAATGAACTAAAACAAAAATTGTCGTCAAAACCAGTAATTGTTGGTTATCGGCTTAATGCCGAACATCAGCTTCATACGGACGCCAGTTCAATCGGACTTGCAGGTGTCCTCATGCAACGAGAAGATGACCAATGGAGGCCCGTTGGATATTTTAGCAGATCTACTACCGAACATGAGAAAAAGTTCCATAGCTACGAGCTTGAAGCGTTAGCTGTCGTCGAGTCATTGGAAAGATTTAAATACTACATCTACGGCAAGAAACTAAGTGTTGTCACCGATTGTAGTACTCTTCGGACCACGATGGAAAAGCGAGAGTTAATTCCAAGGATTGCTAGATGGTGGTTAAGAGTTCAAGAGTTCGACATCGAAATATTACATCGAGCAGCTACACGGATGGAACACGTGGATGCCCTAAGTAGAGCACCAGTAGAAGACGCTCGTGAGTTGGACACAGCACATATGCAAATATCAAAGGCGCTAGTTGATGAGGCAGACTGGTTATTTGCTATACAACTGCAGGATGAAAGCATCAAGCAAATTGTTGCTGATATGAAAGTGAGTAAATCAAAGAACGTAGCTGATTATAAAATCGAAAACGGACGCTTGTTCAGACAGTACCATGACAAATTGCTGTGGGTCGTCCCAAAAGCTTTGCGATTTCATGTGCTTCAACAATGTCACGACAAAGGAGGTCATATGAGCGTTGAAAAGACCATAAGTCGTATTTTAAAACTTTTCTGGTTCCCAAGAATGAGAAACTTTGTTAAAGGATACATAAAGTCTTGTATTGGGTGCGCTCTCAACAAAAAGCCAGGAGGCAAGCATGAAGGAACCATACACATCGACCATTTGGGCCCGTTTCCAAAAAGTTCGAAACAAAATGAGCATATTTTGGTGATCGTTGATGCGTTTACTAAATTCACCATCGTCAGAGCAGTTAAGAGCACAGCGACCAAACATGTCATTGCCGTATTGTTAGAAATGACGAGCTATTTGGGTATGCCCGGACGAATTGTAACCGATCGAGGTACCGCATTTACTTCGAAGGACTTCAAGAAATTTTGCGACGACAATCGAATCAAGCATATTTTAAACGCTGTACGCACTCCGCGTGCCAATGGACACGTCGAACGAACCAATCGTATCATTTTGGGTATGTTGTTGCCTGTAACTGAACATGAACGCCGCTGGGACGAGAAAGTTCGACTAGTTCAATGGAGCATTAATACCATGGTCAACAAAACGACTGGCTGCACACCGTTCCAACTTCTTTATGGATTCGAACCAAGGGATATCCTTCAAATAGAATTAATTCAAGTACTCCAGGATGATTGCCATCAGATTTTGACTGAGGCCGAACTACAAGATCTACGTAACACCTCTGCCGGACGAATAAACGATCAACGAGCTAAAGCCAAACTGCGTTTTGATGCAAAACATGCGAGACCAAAAGTATACAACGAGGGTGATCTTGTTCTAGCCGAAAATGAGCCTTATAGCACCGGTACGTCTCGTAAATTGGAGCCTCGTTATAAGGGACCGTTTGTAGTAACGCAAGTGCTACCAAAGGATCGATATGTGATTGAGGACTTGCCACAATCCCAACGCAAGCAGCGCCATTATAAATCTGTATTCTCTTCCGACAAACTGAAGCCCTGGTGTCAACTGCCGCCAGACGAATACGATGAACCGGATGACGACGATGAGAATGAATTGAATTCTCCATCACAACTTTCGAGCGAGGACGCCTCGAGTAGTCAGGACAGCCGACTGTGAGCGTCTGGCAACTCTACCGACCAGAGCTCGTTCAGATGAACGATGAATCAGATGAACGATGAATCAAATGAACGAAACGGAACAAACAGATGTTGAGCAACGGCAGTGAATACGCACGTACGCCGATCGTCAAGTTTCCTTTATTTTCTTTTAATTTTGACTATTGAATAAATAATTAATGTAGTTTATTAAACGCCTACAAGCCTTCTAACTCGGGCATCTCTTTCAATAGCTTTCATAGTTTCAAAGTTGTACTGCAATGAAAACTTTTTTTTACAATTTGCGGCGGCGGTAGGGGGCGTGGCAAAAATTTGAAATAAACTTAACCTGCCTGCAATGTAGACGGACTTTCATTCCAAATTTGGTGGCTCTAGCTCTTATAGTTTAAAAGATCCAGGTGTTCATACGGACGGACGGACGGACAGACAGACGGACAGACAGACAGACAGACGGACATTGCTATATCGACTCGGCTGTTGATGCTGATCTAGAATATATATACTTTATGGGATCGGCCACGCCTCCTTCTGCCTGTTACGCACATTTCGCTTCTGACAAACCTAATAGACCCCAATATTTTTTTTTTTAAAAATTTTTTTTTAATATAAATTAAAATTAATTTAAAAAATATAATTATTTTTTAAATTTATTTAATTTTAAAAATTTTATTTTAAATTAAAAATAAATTTTTTTTTTAAATTATTTTTTATTTTTAAATTTTTTTTTTAAAAAAAAAATTAATTTTATTTTAAATATTAATTTTTAAATTAAAATTTTATTTAAAAAAAAAAAATAAAAAAAAATTTTTATTTTTATTAAAAATTTTATTTTTTATTTTATTTTTTTTTTTAATTTTTAAATTTAATTAAAAATAAAAATTAAAATTTTTTTTTAAATTTTAAATTTAAATTAAAATTAAAAATAAAAAATAAAATTAAATTTTTTTTTTTTTTTTTTAAAAATTTAAAAATAAAAAAAAAAAAAAAAAAAAATTTATATTTTTTTATAAAAAGTTAAATATATTTTTTTAAATTTAGAATAAAAAAAAAAAAAACTCCTAAAAAAAAAAAAAAAAAAATAAATATTAAATTTAAATTTAAAATTAAAATAAAAAAAAAAAAATTTTTTATATATATTTTTTTTTAAAAAAAAAAAAAAAAAAATAAATTAACAATTCGCATTGCCGCAACTCTATCAGTTGCACCACGCGCCACTTTCAAGAATTCTCCGATAATCAGCATTTACATATTATTCATACAAACACACATTCGTTTGAAATTATATGTATGCCTGTATGTATGTATGTGTGTATTCGGCGAGGCCAGCGTCTGCCGGCAGCGCTGTCGCCACAGCGTCTGCCGGCATCGCTGTCGCCACACAAGCATCGAAAACGTTCGAACATGTGTTTGTATGTTTCTGTCTCGCTCTCGCTCGTAAGTGATATTGCAGTTAAATAACAAACTTTCTAACGCAGTAGCTCTTTTGTTAAAGGTAGTATGTTGATGCCACTTTCAGAATAGTTTGATTTTATATGTCTCTATACGAATGTTGAATTACAACACTCTACTATATGAATAAATGCCTTAAAAACGGCATTAAAGCGTAAAAGTTTTTTAGCTGATGTGGGGAAAAGGGGCATGGCAAGATACAGGTGTTCATACGGACGGACCGACAGACAGACCGACAGACGGACATTGCTATATCGACTCGGCTGTTGATGCTGATCAAGAATATATATACTTTATGGGGTCGGCCACGCCTTCTTCTGCCTGTTACGCACATTTCGCTTCTGACAAACCTAATAGACCCCTCTACTCTTTTTTAGAGTACGGGGTCTAAAAAGAAAAAGAAAACAAATGCCTGTCTGCGCTGGGGTTCGAACCGCAGACCTCATGTTTTTCTCATGCATGTCACATCACTTGGGCCGCAGCACTGTTGACAATCAGGACGGCTAAAGTAGATAAACATTGATTTACCACTTTTCTTCAAACACGTACATAAATTACAATTTTTAACATTTTTGACCAATTTGCTTCACATGTTGTAGTTGTCCGATTTAGACCAAATTTGGTGAAGTTACGTTTAATAATTATGTACAAATTCTGTGTGAGTTTGGTTGCGATCACTTAGCAAATACTACATGTCTTCATACAAATTTTTTGTTTTTGACCGATTTCGAAAACAGTTTCAAAGTTGTAGTGCAATGAAAACTGTTTTTTACAATTTGCGGTGGCGGTAGGGGGCGTTGCAAAAATTTGAAATAAACTTAACCTGCCTGCAATATAGACGGACTTTCATTCCAAATTTGGTGGCTCTAGCTCTTGTAGTTTAAAAGATCTAGGTGTTCATACAGACGGACGGACGGACAGACGGACGGACGGACAAACAGACGGACAGAAACACAGACGGACAGAAACACAGACGGACAGACAGACGGACAGAAACACAGACGGACAGACGGACATTGCTATATCGACTCGGCTGTTGATGCTGATCTAGAATATATATACTTTATGGGGTCGGCCACGCCTCCTTATGCTTGTTACGCACATTTCGCTTCTGACAAACCTAATAGACCCCTATACTCTTTTTTAGAGTACGGGGACTAAAAAGATAATAGTTTAAATTAAAATTTAAAAAAGTAAAAAAAAGTTATGGGCTAGCTGCACTCGAACCCGCGGTATTAGACACAGGATTCTCACATGTCGCCACTCTACCATATGCACCACACCTCAATTTGCAGGTACTGCTGATTATCTGCATTTATACATAATAATGTTTTGTTATAGAAAAGAAACCAAATGCCTGTCTGCGCTGGGGTTCGCACTGCAGACCTCAAGTTTCTCTAATGCATGTCACATTACTTGGACCTCAGCACTGTTGACAATCAGGACGGCTAAAGAAAATAAACACTGATTTACCACTTTTCTTCAAACACGTACATAAATTACAATTTTTAACATTTTTGACCAATTTGTTTCACATGTTGTAGTTGTCCGATTTGGACCAAATTTGGTGAAGTTACTTTTAATAATTATGTAGACATTCTGTGTGAGTTTGGTTGCGATCACTTAGCAACTACTACATGTCTTCATACAAATTTTTTGTTTTTGACCGATTTGTCCTTGATGAAACTTGGTGAGGATAGTTATAGTTGTACCATACACCTACTGTGTAAATTTGGTTATGATAGCTTTCATAGTTTCAAAGTTGTAGTGCAATGAAAACTGTTTTTTACAATTTGCGGGGCGGTAGGGGGCGTGGCAAAAATTTGAAATAAACTTAACCTGCCTGCAATATAGACGGACTTTCATTCCAAATTTGGTGGCTCTTGCTCTTATAGTTTAAAAGATCCAGGTGTTCATACGGACGGACGGACGGACAGACAGACGGACAGACGGACAGACAGACAGACGGACAATGCTATATCGACTCGGCTGTTGATGCTGATCTAGAATATATATACTTTATGGGGTCGGCTACGCCTCCTTCTGCCTGTTACGCACATTTCGCTTCTGACAAACCTAATAGACCCCTATACTCTTTTTTAGAGTACGGGGTCTAACAAGTAAGAAAGGCTACAGTCGACGTGCCGACTGTATAAGACCCCGTACTCCTTGTAGTGCGCATACAAAAATACTTACAAACTTAAAAGAAGAAGCAGTAGACTGATTCATATTTTAATATACAAATTAAACAAGTAAGAAAGGCTACAGTCGATCGAGCCGACTATAAAAGACCCCGTACTCTCATAGTAGTGCACATTTGTATTCAATTTGAATTCAAATTTTCAAATGAAATTTAAAAATTTTAATTTTATATGTACATTTTGAATTGAAATTTAAAAAAATTAAATTAACAATTCGCATTGCCGCAACTCTATCAGTTGCACCACGCGCCACTTTCAAGAATTCTCCGATAATAAGCATTTACATATTATTCATACAAACACACATTCGTTTGAAATTATATGTACGCATGTATGTATGTATGTGTGTATTCGGCGCGGCCAGCGTCTGCCGGCCGCGCTGTCGCCACACAATCATCGAAAACGTTCGAACATGTGTTTGTATTGCAGTTAAATAACAAACTTTCTAACGCAGTAGCTCTTTTGTTAAAGGTAGTATGTTGATGCCACTTTTAGAATAGTTTGATTTTATATGTCTCTATACGAATGTTGAATTACAACACGCTACTATATGAATAAATGCCTTAAAAACGGCATTAAAGCGTAAAAGTTTTTTAGCTGATGTGCGGAAAAGGGGCGTGGCAGCTCAATATTATTAATGGCATTGCATTAAGGGTGTCTCTAGCAACCTTCTTACCAGAAATGGTGTTCCTAAGTGCCATAGTTACTGAGTTATTGGCCTAAAAGTAAATTTTGTTCGAGGTGTGTCTGGTTTTTTGCTCATTGCGGGGGCAGTAAGGGGCGTGGCAAAAATTTGAAATAAACTTAACCTGCCTGCAATATAGACGGACTTTCCAAATTTCCAAAATTCCAAATTTGGTGGCTCTAGCTCTTATAGTTTAAAAGATCCAGGTGTTCATACGGACGGACGGACGGACAGACAGACGGACAGACAGACAGACGGACATTGCTATATCGACTCGGCTGTTGATGCTGATCTAGAATATATACACTTTATGGGGTCGGTCACGCCTCCTTCTGCCTGTTACGCACATTTCGCTTCTGATAAACCTAATAGACCCCTAAACTCTTTTTTAGAGTACGGGGTCTAAAAATTAAAACATGTATATAACGAGTGCTTTGAAATATTTTAAATGAGTATTGTATTTAATTACATAACATTTTTAATCATTCTTACAATGAAAATGGAATAAAAAAATCTAGATGTCTAAGTGATTGCATGTATTATTGATAGTCCCTACAATATCTATTCGATCATAATGAAAACTTTGTAAAATTTCAAATCTACCTAATGAATATATATTTGAATATGATAACGTTTTAGAAATCAGTTGAATTTTTACGAAGTTGACAACCCAAACAAATAAGAAAGGCTACAGTCGATCGAGCCGACTGTAAAAGACCCCGTACTCCTATAGAAGTGCGCAATTGTATTCAATTTGAATTCAAATTTTTGAATGAAATTTAAAAATATTAATTTTGTATGTACATTTTGAATTGAAATTTAAAAAAAAATTAAATTAACAATTCGCATTGCCGCAACTCTATCAGTTGCACCACGCGCCACTTTCAAGAATTCTCCGATAATCAGCATTTACATATTATTCATACAAACACACATTCGTTTAAAATTATATGTATGCATGTATGCATGTATGTGTGTATTCGGCGCGGCCAGCGTCTGCCGGCAGCGCTGTCGCCACAGCGTCTGCCGGCAGCGCTGTCGCCACACAAGCATCGAAAACGTTCGAACATGTGCTTGTATGTTTCTGTCTCGCTCTCGCGCGTAAGTGATATTGCAGTTAAATAACAAATTTTCTAACGCAGTAACTCTTTTGTTAAAAGTAGTAAGATGATGGCAGTTTCAGAATAGTTTGATTTTATATGTCTCTATACTTATGTTGAATTAGAACACCCTACTATATGAATAAATGCCTTAAACATGGCATTAAAGTGAAAACGTTTGGTTAACTCTCAGGAGAAAAGGGGGCGTGGCAGCTCAAAATTTTTAATAATATTGCATTAAGGATGTCTCTAGCAACCTGTTTCCCAGAAATGGTGTTCCTAAGTGCCATAGTTACTGAGTTATTGGCCTAAAACTACATTTTTTTTCGAGGTGTGTCTGGTTTTTTGCTCATTGCGGGGGCGGTAAGGGGCGTGGCAACAATTTGAAATAAACTTCATCTGCTCGCGAAGATAACGGACTTTCATTCCAAATTTGGTGTCTCTAGCTTTTGTAGTTTAAAAGATCCAGGTGTTCATACGGACGGACGGACAGACGGACAGACGGACAGACGGACAGACAGACAGACGGACAGACAGACATTGCTATATCGACTCGGCTGTTGATGCTGATCTAGAATATATATACTTTATGGGGTCGGCCACGCCTCCTTCTGCCTGTTACGCACATTTCGCTTCTGACAAACCTAATAGACCCCTATACTCTTTTTTAGAGTACGGGGTCTAAAATTAAAAACATGTTTTCAAAGTGGCAGGGGAAATTATAATCGCAAAAATTGAGAACAAAAATTAAAACAAGTTTAACCTTAACCTAATATTGATTTTAGAAGTCAGTTGAATTTTTACGAAGTTGACAACCCAAAAAATAACAAGAAACAAGTTTAACCTTAACCTAATATTGATTTTAGAAGTCAGTTGAATTTTTAGGAAGTTGACAACCCAAAATATAACAAGAAAAAATGGTTATCTTCGGCTCGCCGAAGATTAAATACCCTTGCAGTCATGAATATTGCATTCATTTGGTTTCAATCACCAATTATTCCTATGGTAGCTATATGATATAGTAGTCCGATTTGAAATTTGGTCAACAGATGGGGGACAATGAGAAATACATTCTGTGTGAATTTCGTTGAAATCGGTCAATAGACACCGAAAATGTTCATACTAAGCATTTTTAACCGATTGTTCCTATGGGAGCTATATGATATAGTGGTCCGATCTGTCCGATTTTTACATATGAACTGCGTGCAGAGAGAATACAGGCCTGTACCACGCGCCCCTTTCAAGAATTCTCCGATAATCAGCATTTACATATTACTCATACAAACACACATTCGTTTGAAATTATATGTATGCAATGCAAAACATGCATATTCGGATGTATGCATGTATCTATGTATGTGTGTATTCTGCGCGGCCAGCGTCTGACGGCAGCGCTGACGCCACACAGCATCGAGAACGTTCGAACATGTGTTTGTATGTTTCTGTCTCGCTCTCGCGCGTAAGTGATATTGCAGTTAAATAACAAACTTTCTAACGCAGTAGCTCTTTTGTTAAAGGTAGTATTTTGATGCCACTTTCAGAATAGTTTGATTTTATATGTCTCTATACGAATGTTGAATTACAACAGTCTTTTATATGAATAAATGCCTTAAAAACGGCATTATAGTGTAAAAGTTTTTTAACTCATTTGGTGAAAAGGGGCTTGGCAGCTCAAAATTTTTAATGGCATTTCATTAAGGCTGTCTCTAGCAACCTGCTTAACAAAAATGGTGTTCCTAAGTGCCATAGTTACTGAGTTATTGATCTAAAAGTAAATTTTTTTCGAGGTGTGTCTGGTTTTTTGCTCATTGCGGGGGCGGTAAGGGGCATGGCAACAATTTGAAATAAACTTGATCTGCTCGCAAAGATAACGGACTTTCATTCCAAATTTGGTGTCTCTAGCTTTTGTAGTTTAAAAGATCCAGGTGTTCATACGGACGGACGGACAGACAGACATACGGACGGACAGACGGACATTGCTATATCGACTCGGCTGTTGATGCTGATCTAGAATATATATACTTTATGGGGTCGGCCACGCCTCCTTCTGCCTGTTACGCACATTTCGCTTCTGACAAACCTAATAGACCCCTCTACTCTTTATTAGAGTACGGGGTCTAAAAATTAAAACATGTTTACAAAATGGAACGGAATTTCAAATCTCCCTAATGAATATAAATTTTAATAAGATTACGTTTTAAAAATAAGGTGAATATTTACGAATTTGCCCAAAATTAAAACATGTTTACAAAGTGGAACGGGAAAGTATAATTGCATAAATTTGTGTTATTTAAATATAATGATAATCTTTACAACATAAAGGAGAATTTGTAAATTTTCAAACCTTTATAATGTTATTTATTTGAATATGTTTACTTTTGAGAAATCAGTTGAATTTTTACAAAACATGTATACAAAATTTCACGGGAAAGTAAATTTGCAAAAATTGAGGACAATAATAAATCAAGGGGAACCTTAACCTAACTCTGAATTTGGAAGTCAGTTGAATCATCACGAAAAATAATGATAATCTTTACAACATAAAGGAGAATTTGTAATATTTCATATTTTTAAAATGTTATTTATTTGAAAATGTTTACTTTTGAGAAATCAGTTGAATTTTTACGAAATTTCTAACATACAAACATTTATACAAAATTTCACGGAAAATTAAATTTGCAAAAATTGAGGACAAAAATAAATCAAAACAAGAAAAAACGGTTATCTTCGGCTCGCCGAAGGTTAAATACCCTTGCAGTCATGAATATTGCATTCATTTGGTTTCAATCACCAATTATTCCTATGGTAGCTATATGATATAGTAGTCCGATTTGAAATTTGGTCAACAGATGGGGGACAATGAGAAATACATTCTGTGTGAATTTCGTTGAAATCGGTCAATAGATACCGAAAATGTTCATACTAAGCATTTTTAACCGATTGTTCCTATGGTAGCTATATGATATAGTAGTCCGATTTGAAATTTGGTCAACAGATGGGGGACAATGAGAAATACATTCTGTGTGAATTTCGTTGAAATCGGTCAATAGACACCGAAAATGTTCATACTTGTAGTGTGCAGTCGAATGTTGAGAACATCTTTAAACTTGGTTTGAGTCTTCACTTAGGCGCAGCTTAAAAGTTGTGTTTGATGCTCGACTAAATGAGAACAGTTTAAGCTATTACACGCTGAGCGAAAGCTCTAATTAAGCCGGCTTAACTAACCCAGCTTAAGAGAACAGAACAGGCAAGATAACATTACAGCTAAGCCTAGATAAAAGATGAACTGCGTTGACATCTCGCTCACGCACATATTGATATTTCATGCTTATTCGGCAAATCATACGACAATGCAGTTAGGCTTAAGATAATTGGTGTCGTGCGCATAAAGCTCATCTATAAATAGAACAGCGGCTTAAAGCTTAGTTCTTTTTTGGGTGCAGTGCATTAGCAACAGTGACGGGAGAAGTGTTCCCTAGTAAAGATAAACAATTAAAAGTCCACAAGTGAAACAAAAGTGGCACACCACAAAAGTAAAATATATCCGTTAAGACGAATTAATAATTCGGTCAATAACTATCTGAAAAGGTGATATTTTGTTGTGATTAGGGATATTGTGTGAACTAATTTTGTTGTTTTAAACAGAACCCGTTTCACAGAGCCCCGATTCTAATTTGCGTAGCAGATCGGAGGCTCTGTTAAAGGTTAATTCCTCCCTGGATTGCATGCGGCTGCATGACATTTTATCCAGCAAAGAAATAGCATCTGGAGTGCCGCTCAGACTTGAATAGAAGTCACACAACCTCAATTTGCACATAATCATGCTATGCACATAACCTGCACTGGAACATTCCGCCCAAGAGATCACCATATTTAGTCTCGGGAACCCGGAGAAGATACCTTCCTTAATTCTGGTTGATTATTGGACAACGCCGAACCTTTTGTATCGAGCAGAAAATATCGTCGAGGCCGTCCACTTAACGGATCGTCGTCGCTGTGCATCTTTAAATCTTGTTGGCAATTAATCTGGTGTTGGAATTGCATAGAAAATTCATTTGATGCTTTAGTTTGCGAAATTAATTTCCGCCGACCGGTTTGTAGTGCGTCTAGCGCACAAATAACATGGCATTCAATTTATATAAAACTTAAAAAATTTAATTAGATATTGTTAGACAATTTTAATTTTGTGCCATTTAAGCAAGACTTTATGAAACCTTATTAAAACTATTTCTTAATCTAGGCCATAACATCAACTTCAACCCAACAGCTACTACGCATTCGTCGGGCCCTTCGGAAGCAGCACAAGGAAACTGTCTGAGTAAGATGTTGAATTAAGTGTGTTTATATGAATTATTACAGTTTTATTTTTGCAAATCTCAAATAATTGAGGTATAATGTTTGTTTTGGTTACTGAAATCTTGCTAAAATGAATTTGTTTAAGAATTATAAGAACTTTTATGAGTAGATTTGTTTTTTAATTTAGCCATGAAATACCTTTATTTTGAGAAATTGTGCGATTAATTATCATGAATTTGTAAATAAATAATTAAGTCGTCACCTGCATAATGTACATTCTTAATCCGCCGTAACTCGTAATTTTAGGCCTTGTATAGGGGCAGTAATATCAAACTATTAAGTATAGTGCCTAGGTAGGGAGGGTAAAGAAGGGAAATGCGTCCAACAACAAAGCATCTTCCCAATCTTTGATACGAGAGTCGTAGCGAGTTATTCGTTTGACAGGGGAAAAATATTATCAATTCAAATTCTGTTCCAAACCACAGTAGATTATCCGACAGTGCACTTCTCTTTTCTTTTTGTGACGTATTAGAAGACGAGGCAAGAACCCCACCCCATCCGTCGAGCTATCCTCCTATGGAGCCGGATAATAAGTGCACGCCCGCTTTCAGCCTTCTAATACACAGTGACCTGCTCGAGTGTTGAATAGTAGCAAAACTCACTAGGTGCATAACGAGCACAACAACGCACACTAGTGAGACAAGATCACTACTGGTTCACTACATAATAAAGAAAATGGCGCCGCAACGTGGGGCAGTTAGCGAAAGGAAGTTAGTGAAAGAAAGTAAGCGAACGACAGAGAAAAATATTTTGCCAAACTTTATAGTAATCTCAGGAGTTGTGGGTCGATTTAGGGAAGTTACGACTTACACTTCAATCCTTCGTATGACAGATACCCGGAAAGTTAGTGCTCCTTTATTAACATCCATTAAATTTCAAATTTTATTTTCAAAAATAATTAAATCTTTCAGTTACATAGGTGGTATAACAGATTTTTGGAATTTGTGTTTGGATTTTGCGATTGTTGATCGTTCGGTCAAATCGACCAAAACAAACCTTAAATCGAGAAGTAGTACCACATAACTGTAAGAAATAATTAGGTTGGATTTTGTTTTAAAATTCATTGGCTGTTTATTGGATAAGCAAGCTGCTAGAATAATTTTGGCAACTTGACCAATGCATACAAAGTTATTTAATTCAAAGTAACAATAGTTCTTACTAGAGACAATAGATATATAAAAACGAATAATAATGTGGATTAAGTATGAATAGAAATGTATGGTGACGATTAAACGTTAGAAATTATTTAACCAATTTATCAAATATAATCAGTTAAAATGTCAGTTCGACACAGTAATGAAAATTTAGTTGAAACTATGAGATCAATAGAAACTTTTTACAATATTTGCAATGAAATACTTAATGCAAGCGACGTTATTGGCGAAGCTCCATGTAAACATCAGTTTCATCATCGCTGTATAACAGAGTTTCTGCAAACCTCAACAGCTTGTCCAGTTTGTAATATAAGCTGTAGGAGAAATCAATTAAAATATACAAATGTTAACTTGGAAACAGAATTACTAGAGGCAAGCTTAGTATCACAAGCGTCTGCCCAATCGGCAGTAGTTCAGTCTGAAGAATTGCGTGTTAAAACACCGCCTATTTCACATCCGGCAAGAAAGGCAACAAGAGGAAGAGGAAGAGTACTGAATACTGGAGTTTCGACTAGGTCAATGCAACGGCCACAACAAGTTCATTCTTATGTAGCCAGTGTTCACAACACTGAGAGACAACAATCATCTATGCCTCAGGTTGATTCTTTAGATAAAGCGCAAATGGAGAATATTAATCGAACAGCAGTTCAAATGCAACAACAACAGATGATGCAGCAGATTACAGCGGCATTAACAACGACAATACAAAAATCCATTCAAGACCAGTCAGTCTTAATAGACCCAGTTCGACATGTACCCAGTTCATCTGAGCAGAGGTCAAATGTGTCGCCTAGAGCTTTAGATGTGTCGCGTCAGCAATCATCTCAATCTAACAATTTTAGCAGTAATCAGACACCTAATCATGAAAATGAACACAGGGTGTACGGTTCAATTCCATATGACAAGGCAGCTAGTATAGTAATCCAAAGCTGGCGTCTTAAGTTTGATGGCTCGCGGAACGGTATGCAGGCGGAATCCTTCTTGTATCGCGTTCGAGCTTTAGCCAAACAAAACCTAAAAGGAGATTTTCCACTTTTGTGTGATCATTTACATATGTTGTTCATTGATAAAGCAAGTGTATGGTATTGGAAATTCCATCGCGCCAATCCACTTGTCACTTGGGAATCTTTTTGCGAGGAATTTTTAAAGAAATTTGAAGATACAGATTCTGATCTGGATATCTGGGAGTTGATTAATACACGTAGACAAGATGAAAACGAACCATTTGAAGAATTTCAATTTGCAATTGAAAAACTAGTAGGTCGATTGCGAGAACCAATCACTGAGGAAACTTTAGTTCGCTTACTAATTCGTAACGCAAAAGTGTCCTTGCGATTTGAGCTTATGCATCTTAATATTCTTTCGATAGCTCGACTTCGAACCGAAGTACGCACTCACGAGCAGTTTTATAAACAATCTAAAGTTCACTCTTTTAAGAACAAGTTTATGACTCGTTCACAAGTGGCTGAGCTTATCCCTGAAGATCAGGCTAGTGGTGACGTTTCTGAAGTAGCTCCGAAGGGTTTAAAATGTTGGAACTGTAATAAGCCTGGACATCGTTTTGACAATTGTCTAGAACCTCCCAATCTGTTTTGCTATGGGTGCGGAGCTAAAAATACTTATAAACCGAAATGTCAATCTTGTAAGCCGTCGGGAAACCGTCAGGCGGATGTGCCGAACTACCGACCACTTTATCAGTATCGAGTAATGCCTTTTGGATTGTGTAATGCACCACAGACACTTTGCAGACTTATGGATCAGGTAATACCAGCACATTTGAGAACTCGAGTGTTTGTTTACTTAGACGACCTATTAATTATGTCAGACGATTTTGAATCGCATATGTCTCTCTTGGAAGAAGTGGCTCTATATTTGCGGAAGGCTAATCTCACCATAAATGTAGGCAAATCAAAATTTTGTATGAAGGAAATTAAATATTTAGGCTTTATTATAGGAAATGGTACTATTAGTACTGATCCAGCAAAAATTTTGGCAATTAACAATTTTCCAATTCCAAAAACGGTCAAACAGCTAAGGAGATTTTTAGGTCTGACGGGATGGTATCGACGGTTCGTAGACAACTATGCTTCGATCAGCTTCGCCCTGACAGAACTTTTGAAAAAGAACAAATCCCTCGAATGGAACAAAGAGGCTAATGAGGCATTTGATAATCTGAAATCTAGGCTAACGTCCGCTCCAATTTTAAAAACACCGGACTTTACAAAACCTTTTCTTCTTCTTTTTGTGATGCTAGTTCATATGGAATCGGCTGCGTATTGGCACAGGAGAATGAGGAAGGTGTAGAAATGCCAATTGCATACATGTCAGAGAAACTGACAAAAACACAGCGTAACTATTCCGTTACGGAGCTAGAATGTTTAGCTGTTATCAAAGGCATTAAGAAATTTAGAGCATATGTCGAAGGACAGGAGTTCACTGTAATCACGGATCATGCAGCATTGCAATGGCTGATGAGACAAAAAGATTTATTTGGTCGATTAGCTCGGTGGGCAATTAAATTGCAAGGTTTCACTTTTGCCATTAAACATCGAAGTGGGTCCAAAAATGTTGTAGCGGATACCTTATCCCGATTAGCTGAACCAACTGTACAAGAGTTACAAGACTTAGGTAATCTGGTAGATTTAAAGTCGAAGGAATTTGAGTCCCAAGAATATCTTGATTTAATTCAAAATGTACAGCAGAATCAGTCCAGACTACCAGACTTATGCATTATTGATAATTTTGTATATAAAAGAGCAGAACATTCGAATGGAAGAGAATTTCAAGAATCTGATGCTTGGAAACTTTGGATTCCGCAAGCTATGACGAACGATTTAATTCGTCGACGCAACCGATTCAGCACATTTTGGCACCAGCAAGACAGTATCCAAGTTAAAACAATATTTCTTTTGGCCAGGAATGGTTACACAAATTAGAAAGTATATAGCTAGTTGTTCGACCTGCAAGTCAACTAAAAGCCCAAACACAGTATTACGTCCTCCCATGGGTAAACCTATGGTTTCAGAAAGACCATTTCAAAAACTTTACATGGATCTTTTAGGCCCATATCCAAGATCGAAAAAAGGAAACATAGGTTTATTAATAATAGTCGATCATTATACAAAGTTTCATTTCTTGTATCCTTTAAAGAAGTTTACGTCTAATCGAATTATTGAATATTTACAAGAACATTTGTTTTACACTTTTGGTGTACCCGAGGTTATTCTCACCGACAACGGCTCTCAATTCAAATCCGGCGCATTCGAATCTTTTCTAACTCGTTTCGGCGTATCACATGTATGCACCGCGATTTATTCACCTCAGGCCAATGCTAGTGAACGTTTGAACCGATCAGTATTAGCTGCAATTCGTGCGTATATTGGAAAAGATCATGCTAACTGGGATAAAAATTTATCGGAGATTAGTGGCGCTTTAAGAGCAAGTGTTCATCGAAGTACAGGTTTTACACCATATTTTTTGACATTCGGTCAAAATATGATGCAAAATGGACAAGACTACGAGTTGCTCCGAAAACTACAGTCGTTTACGGATGACACAACTTTGAAGCAGGCAGATATGTTGCAGATTGTGCGTAGGCAAGCGAAAGATAATGTAGCTGCGGCTCATGAAAATAATGCTCGAGTTTATAATTTACGAAGTAGAGTAATTAATCTTAAGGTTGGAAATACAGTTTACGCTCGCAACTTTGCGCAAAGCAACGCAGCCAAGAAGTTCAATGCCAAATTAGCTCCAGTGTTCGTTAAAGCTCGAGTTGTTCGTAAAGTGAGTCCATCGTATTATGAATTAGCAGAGGACAAGAAAACCTTAGGAATCTATCATTTAAAAGATATTCAAGTACAACTTTAGTACTGCACTTTTTTTCAGTTCAAGACGTCTCGTTGTATGAGTATACCTTGCTGCATGAACTGTGGTGTAGTGTGCAGTCGAATGTTGAGAACATCTTTAAACTTGGTTTGAGTCTTCACTTAGGCGCAGCTTAAAAGTTGTGTTTGATGCTCGACTAAATGAGAACAGTTTAAGCTTTTACACGCTGAGCGAAAGCTCTAATTAAGCCGGCTTAACTATCCCAGCTTAAGAGAACAGAACAGGCAAAATAACATTACAGCTAAGCCTAGATAAAAGATGAACTGCGTTGACATCTCGCTCACGCACATATTGATATTTCATGCTTATTCGGCAAATCATACGACAATGCAGTTAGGCTTTTTTTTTGGGTGCAGTGCATTAGCAACAGTGACGGGAGAAGTGTTCCCTAGTAAAGATAAACAATTAAAAGTCCACAAGTGAAACAAAAGTGGCACACCACAAAAGTAAAATATATCCGTTAAGACGAATTAATAATTCGGTCAATAACTATCTGAAAAGGTGATATTTTGTTGTGATTAGGGATATTGTGTGAACTAATTTTGTTGTTTTAAACAGAACCCGATTCACAGAGCCCCGATTCTAATTTGCGTAGCAGATCGGAGGCTCTGTTAAAGGTTAATTCCTCCCTGGATTGCATGCGGCTGCATGACATTTTATCCAGCAAAGAAATAGCATCTGGAGTGCCGCTCAGACTTGAATAGAAGTCACACAACCTCAATTTGCACATAATCATGCTATGCACATAACCTGCACTGGAACATTCCGCCCAAGAGATCACCATATTTAGTCTCGGGAACCCGGAGAAGATACCTTCCTTAATTTTGGTTGATTATTGGACAACGCCGAACCTTTTGTATCGAGCAGAAAATGTCGTCGAGGCCGTCCACTTAACGGATCGTCGTCGCTGTGCATCTTTAAATCTTGTTGGCAATTAATCTGGTGTTGGAATTGCATAGAAAATTCATTTGATGCTATAGTTTGCGAAATTAATTTCCGCCGACCGGTTTGTAGTGCATCTAGCGCACAAATAACATGGCATTCAATTTATATAAAACTTAAAAAATTTAATTAGATATTGTTAGACAATTTTAATTTTGTGCCATTTAAGCAAGACTTTATGAAACCTTATTAAAACTATTTCTTAATCTAGGCCATAACATCAACTTCAACCCAACAGCTACTACGCATTCGTCGGGCCCTTCGGAAGCAGCACAAGGAAACTGTCTGAGTAAGATGTTGAATTAAGTGTGTTTATATGAATTATTACAGTTTTATTTTTTGCAAATCTCAAATAATTGAGGTATAATGTTTGTTTTGGTTACTGAAATCTTGCTAAAATGAATTTGTTTAAGAATTATAAGAACTTTTATGAGTAGATTTGTTTTTTAATTTAGCCATGAAATACCTTTATTTTGAGAAATTGTGCGATTAATTATCATGAATTTGTAAATAAATAATTAAGTCGTCACCTGCATAATGTACATTCTTAATCCGCCGTAACTCGTAATTTTAGGCCTTGTATAGGGGCAGTAATATCAAACTATTAAGTATAGTGCCTAGGTAGGGAGGGTAAAGAAGGGAAATGCGTCCAACAACAAAGCATCTTCCCAATCTTTGATACGAGAGTCGTAGCGAGTTATTCGTTTGACAGGGGAAAAATATTATCAATTCAAATTCTGTTCCAAACCACAGTAGATTATCCGACAGTGCACTTCTCTTTTCTTTTTGTGACGTATTAGAAGACGAGGCAAGAACCCCACCCCATCCGTCGAGCTATCCTCCTATGGAGCCGGATAATAAGTGCACGCCCGCTTTCAGCCTTCTAATACACAGTGACCTGCTCGAGTGTTGAATAGTCGCAAAACTCACTAGGTGCATAACGAGCACAACAACGCACACTAGTGAGACAAGATCACTACTGGTTCACTACATACTAAGCATTTTTAACCGATTGTTCCTATGGGAGCTATATGATATAGTGTTCCGATCTGGCTTTTTTTACATATGAACTGCGTGCAGAGAGAATACAGGCCTGTACCAAATTTCATTAAGATAGCTTTAAAACTGAGAGACTAGTTCGCATAGAAACAGACGGACAGACGGACATGGCTATATCGACTCGGCTGTTGATGCTGATCAAGAATATATGTACTTTATGTGGTCGGAAACGCTTCCTTCAATGCGTTACAAACTTCGTGACAAAAACAATATACCCTCTGCAAGGGTATAAAAACATGTTTTCAAAGTGGCAGGGGAAAGTATAATTGCAAAAATTGAGGACAAAAATAAAACAACTTTAAACTTAACCTAAGCTTAAAAATTGCTTCATAAAATTCAATATATATGTGTTATACAATAATAATGATAATCTCTACAACTTAAAGGTGAAATTGTAAATTTTCAAACCTTTGAAATTTAATTTATTTGAATATGTTTACTTTTGAGAAGTCGAATTTTTACAACCCTGCCCACAAAAATTTAAAACATGCGTACAAAATGTGACGGGAACGTATATTTGCAAAAATTGAGGAGAAAAATAAAACAAGTGTAAACTTAACCTAAAATTAAAAATTGCTGTTTATAATGAAGCAAATATGTTTTATTCAAATATATTGGTAATCTTTACAAATTAAAGGAAAATTTGTAATTTTTCCAACCTTTTAAATTTAATTAATTGAATATGTTTACTTTTGAGAAATCAGGTGAATTTTTACGAATGTTTCCACATAAAACAAGTAAGAAAGGCTACAGTCGATCGAGCCGACTGTAAAAGACCGCGTACTCCCATAAAAGTGCGAAATTGTATTCAATTTAAATTCAAATTTTCGAATGAAATTTAAAAATTTTAATTTTATATGTACATTTAGAATTGAAATTTAAAAAAAATTAAATTAACAATTCGCATTGCCGCAACTCTATCAGTTGCACCAATTAATTAGTTGAATATGTTTACTTTTGAGAAATCAGGTTAATTTTTACGAATGTTCCCACATAAAACAAGTAAGAAAGGCTACAGTCGATCGAGCCGACTGTAAAAGACCCCGTACTCCCATAAAAGTGCGAAATTGTATTCAATTTAAATTCAAATTTTCGAATGAAATTTAAAAATTTTAATTTTATATGTACATTTTGAATTGAAATTTAAAAAAAACTAAATTAACAATTCGCATTCCCGCAACTCTATCAGTTGCACCACGCGCCACTTTCAAGAATTCTCCGATAATCAGCATTTACATATTACTCATACAAACACACATTCGTTTGAAATTATATGTATGCAATGCAAAACATGCATATTCGGATGTATGCATGTATCTATGTATGTGTGTATTCTGCGCGGCCAGCGTCTGACGGCAGCGCTGTCGCCACACAGCATCGAGAACGTTCGAACATGTGTTTGTATGTTTCTGTCTCGCTCTCGCGCGTAAGTGATATTGCAGTTAAATAACAAACTTTCTAACGCAGTAGCTCTTTTGTTAAAGGTAGTATTTTGATGCCACTTTCAGAATAGTTTGATTTTATATGTCTCTATACGAATGTTGAATTACAACAGTCTTTTATATGAATAAATGCCTTAAAAACGGCATTATAGTGTAAAAGTTTTTTAACTCATTTGGTGAAAAGGGGCTTGGCAGCTCAAAATTTTTAATGGCATTTCATTAAGGCTGTCTCTAGCAACCTGCTTAACAAAAATGGTGTTCCTAAGTGCCATAGTTACTGAGTTATTGATCTAAAAGTAAATTTTTTTCGAGGTGTGTCTGGTTTTTTGCTCATTGCGGGGGCGGTAAGGGGCGTGGCAACAATTTGAAATAAACTTGATCTGCTCGCAAAGATAACGGACTTTCATTCCAAATTTGGTGTCTCTAGCTTTTGTAGTTTAAAAGATCCAGGTGTTCATACGGACGGACGGACAGACAGACAGACGGACAGACAGACGGACGGACAGACGGACATTGCTATATCGACTCGGCTGTTGATGCTGATCTAGAATATATATACTTTATGGGGTCGGCCACGCCTCCTTCTGCCTGTTACGCACATTTCGCTTCTGACAAACCTAATAGACCCCTCTACTCTTTATTAGAGTACGGGGTCTAAAAATTAAAACATGTTTACAAAATGGAACGGAATTTCAAATCTCCCTAATGAATATAAATTTTAATAAGATTACGTTTTAAAAATAAGGTGAATTTTTACGAATTTGCCCACCCACAAAATTAAAACATGTTTACAAAGTGGAACGGGAAAGTATAATTGCATAAATTTGTGTTATTTAAATATAATGATAATCTTTACAACATAAAGGAGAATTTGTAAATTTTCAAACCTTTGTAATGTTATTTATTTGAATATGTTTACTTTTGAGAAATCAGTTGAATTTTTACAAAACATGTATACAAAATTTCACGGGAAAGTAAATTTGCAAAAATTGAGGACAATAATAAATCAAGGGGAACCTTAACCTAACTCTGAATTTGGAAGTCAGTTGAATCATCACGAAAAATAATGAGATAATCTTTACAACATAAAGGAGAATTTGTAATATTTCATATTTTTAAAATGTTATTTATTTGAAAATGTTTACTTTTGAGAAATCAGTTGAATTTTTACGAAATTTCTAACATACAAACATTTATACAAAATTTCACGGAAAATTAAATTTGCAAAAATTGAGGACAAAAATAAATCAAAACAAGAAAAAAACGGTTATCTTCGGCTCGCCGAAGGTTAAATACCCTTGCAGTCATGAATATTGCATTCATTTGGTTTCAATCACCAATTATTCCTATGGTAGCTATATGATATAGTAGACCGATTTGAAATTTGGTCAACAGATGGGGGACAATGAGAAATACATTCTGTGTGAATTTCGTTGAAATCGGTCAATAGACACCGAAAATGTTCATACTAAGCATTTTTAACCGATTGTTCCTATGGGAGCTATATGATATAGTGGTCCGATTTGGATGAAATTTGGTCAACAGATGGGGGACAATGAGAAATACATTCTGTGTGAATTTCGTTGAAATCGGTCAATAGACACCGAAAATGTTCATACTAAGCATTTTTAACCGATTGTTCCTATAGGAGCTATATGATATAGTGGTCCGATTTGGATGAAATTTGGTCAACAGATGGGGGACAATGAGAAATACATTCTGCGTGAATTTCGTTGAAATCGGTCAATAGACACCGAAAATGTTCATACTAAGCATTTTTAACCGATTGTTCCTATGGGAGCTATATTATATACTGGTCCGATCTGTCCGATTTTTACATATGAACTGCGTGCAGAGAGAATACAGGCCTGTACCACGCGCCACTTTCAAGAATTCTCCGATAATCAGCATTTACATATTACTCATACAAACACACATTCGTTTGAAATTATATGTATGCAATGCAAAACATGCATATTCGGATGTATGCATGTATCTATGTATGTGTGTATTCTGCGCGGCCAGCGTCTGACGGCAGCGCTGTCGCCACACAGCATCGAGAACGTTCGAACATGTGTTTGTATGTTTCTGTCTCGCTCTCGCGCGTAAGTGATATTGCAGTTAAATAACAAACTTTCTTACGCAGTAGCTCTTTTGTTAAAGGTAGTATTTTGATGCCACTTTCAGAATAGTTTGATTTTATATGTCTCTATACGAATGTTGAATTACAACAGTCTTTTATATGAATAAATGCCTTAAAAACGGCATTATAGTGTAAAAGTTTTTTAACTCATTTGGTGAAAAGGGGCTTGGCAGCTCAAAATTTTTAATGGCATTTCATTAAGGCTGTCTCTAGCAACCTGCTTAACAAAAATGGTGTTCCTAAGTGCCATAGTTACTGAGTTATTGACCTAAAAGTAAATTTTTTTTCGAGGTGTGTCTGGTTTTTTGCTTTAATGGGGGGGGGAGGGGCATGGCAACAATTTGAAATAAACTTGATCTGCTCGCAAAGATAACGGACTTTCATTCCAAATTTGGTGTCTCTAGCTTTTGTAGTTTAAAAGATCCAGGTGTTCATACGGACGGACGGACAGACAGACAGACGGACAGACAGACGGACGGACAGACGGTCATTGCTATATCGACTCGGCTGTTGATGCTGATCTAGAATATATATACTTTATGGGGTCGGCCATGAATATTGCATTCATTTGGTTTCAATCACCAATTATTCCTATGGTAGCTATATAGTGACATATTCATCCCGATTATGTCTACAGAGTTCCATATCCCCAATTATAAACATTCCCAAGCTTCACTTGAGAATGAATCCAACCCCCAATTATAAACATTCCCAAGCCTCACTTGAGAATAAATTCAACAATTGTAAACAAAGAGCCGTCTAGCCGGCGCATCTCCCCAATCGATCAGCATCGATTGCAAATCACATAGTCAGCATAATTTTTGTTCCCAGCTTAAGCCGAGATAACGAGCAACGCTTGGTGCCCAGCAACCAGCGGTGCCCTCGATAATGTAAACATTCAAACAGAGCTTTCTTTATCATTTATTAAACCAATATCTGTTAGTCTTAAGTTGATATTGAATAAAACAAGTCGTGAATCTAAAATCTCGCTTCGTCTTTTATTTTTACATCAACGTTGTCGTTAGAGTGTGTCGCGACATTTATTCGATTCGATTAAACACATAAAATATTCAATTGGCGCAGCCGGTAGGATAACAATAAATAGATCCTGAAGCAATTCTAATACTTTTTTGTTGTTATCCGAAAAAAAACAACCAACGCGAAGGCAACCCAAGCGACGGTAAATATCGCGTCAAGTTTTATAAGAAAAACCTCGACAGTGACGTGTAAACCAACAATTCGCATTTTTGCCAAAAACCACGGATGTTCACAACTTGAAATTAATTCAAGAAGACGCGATAGAATTCGGAGAGAACATAATTCCAGATACCTGGTTATCTCAATAAAATTCGAAATAGCTATCTGTGCAAACAAACAAAAACAAACTCAATTGTAATTAAGCCTAAAGTGAATTATAAGTAAAACTAAAAAACTAAATTAAGTGAGACTTTTAAATAAAATATTGGTTAAGTGAAAAAAAAAAAAAAGAACAGAACAATATAAAAATAATCAAAACAACAACCAACCGTAACAAAAATTTTACAAAATGGAAGGAGGAGCAGCAGCAGCAACAACCCTTTCTGACGCCAGCATGTCACAAGTAATAAATCAATTGAAAGACGTCGAAAAATTCAATGGAAACAAAAATACCCTGTACACCTTTGTTAACCGTATCGACTACATATTGGCCCTGTACACGACTAATGATATACGGCAACAAGCGATTATTTTTGGACTTGTGGAACGTTGCATCAGTGCTGATGTTATGCTATCCCTTGGCATAAATAATCTCAACACCTGGACAGATCTTCGGAAGCAATTGATACTCAACTATAAAACCCAGACGAACAATCACATCCTTCTAGAGGACTTCAGGAACACACCTTTTAAGGGGAACGTTCGCGAATTTCTGGAGGAAGCTGAACAGCGCAGGCGTACTTTAATGAGTAAGCTAGAACTAGAGAATAATATCGATGAAAAAACACTGTACTCGCGGCTAATTAAATCTAGTATTGACGATTTGATTCAAAAGTTACCTACTAACATCTGCATTAGAATTATAAATTGCGAAATTCCCGATTTAAGATCGCTTATAAATTTATTGCAAGAAAAAAATCTTTATGATCAACCTTGCCAAAATTTTAATTCCACTAAAACAAAACAAGAAAAAGAATTAAAGCCACTCCCAACCAATTCCAATTTTCATAAATTTCCAACATTTCTCCAACCAAACAATACACCATATGTTTCATATCCAAATCATCCACCATATTATCAACAACCATTTCATCCATTACAACAACATTACAATATGCCTCATACTAACAACTACTTACCTCGACCATTACCACCCGTACCAAATCCGACAAGACCAGTACAATTTCCACCTCGACAAAATTTTCGTCAAAATTTATTTGACCAAAACCGTTTTGGACAAATTCAGAGTGCCACTTTACAAAAGGCTCCAGTTAATAATACACCTGGTGTTCCACATCCACCAATGAAACGCTCTAGACCAGCAGAAAGTGGACAGAGTAAAATGAGCACAGATCAAGAAGCTAGGTATCAAGAAGAATTGAATTATCAAGAATATTTACAGCAAGAATATTACAATCAATTAGCTTCAAATCCACAATCCTATCAAGATTACGGATATCCTCAAAGCTTTGATTATGCCGAAACTTCGACACCAGTAGCCGAAAATTTAACTGAACAGTGTAAAGAGATAGAGCTCGATCAAGCCGAAAATTTTCCGTTACCAGCTTCGGAAACCAACAATTCATAAAACTTACCCATAAAGGAAAAGTTTTAAAATGCCTTATAGATACCGGTTCAACAGTAAATATGATGACATCCAATGTTTTCAATCTAAATGTTTATGATACTGAATGTCTCATTCACACAAGTAACGGGCCATTAACAATCACAAAAAGATTATTGTTCCCTCCAACAACATATTCATGAGTAGTAGTGAATTCCTTTTACACAAATTTTCTTCAGACTATGATTTATTAATTGGCAGAAATTTGCTTTCACAAGCCCAAGCAATAATAGACTACAAATTTCAAACAGTAACTTTATTCAACAAAAAATATAAACTAATTAATGATTCTCCAATTAAAAATCAAACTCATTTTTTAGCTAATCCAACTTTTGAAGCTAAAAAATATAATAATAGCCCACAGTCTTCAGACAATGTAAAAACAGAATCACTTGAGAATTCAAATCTGTATCGATTAGATCATTTAAATAATGAAGAGAAATCAAAATTAAAACATTTATTAAAGATTTATCAACATATTCAATTTCAAGAAGGAGATCAACTCAGTTTCAGTAATCAAGAAAAACATAATATTAACACTACTCATAACTCCCCCATTTACTCTAAACCGTACAGTTATCCTCAGGCCTATGAACAAGAAGTTGAAAACCAAATCCAAGAAATGTTAGAACAAGGTATCATAAAACCCAGTAATTCCCCCTACTGCAGTCCAATATGGATTGTTCCAAAAAAACAAGACGCATCGGGTAAACAAAAGTTTAGAATAGTAATCGACTATAGAAAATTAAACGAGGTAACTATTAATGACAGATACCCAATACCGAATATGGACGAAATTCTAGGAAAACTAGGTAGATGCAATTATTTTACCACAATTGACCTTGCAAAAGGTTTCCATCAGCTGGAAATGCATCCAGATGCAATACATAAAACAGCTTTTTCAACCAAAAATGGTCATTATGAATATCTTCGTATGCCATTTGGTTTAAAAAATGCTCCTGCAACTTTTCAACGTTGCATGAATAATGTGTTGCGACCATTATTAAACAAGCATTGTTTGGTGTATTTAGACGATATTATCGTTTTTTCCACATCCCTAGAAGAACACCTACATTCACTACAACTAGTTTTCGAAAAGCTTTCTGAAGCTAATCTTAAACTTCAACTTGACAAATGCGAGTTTCTTAAACAAGAAACTACTTTTCTTGGACATATCATAACTAAGGACGGAATAAAACCCAATCCTGAAAAAATCAAGGCTATTCAAAAATACCCAATTCCAAAAAAGACCAAAGAAATTAAAGGTTTTCTTGGGTTAACCGGATATTACAGAAAATTCATTCCCAATTTTGCAGACATAGCCAAACCGATGACAACAGTTCTAAAAAAAGATTCCAAAATCGATATACAAAATCCAGAATACGTAGAAGCCTTTGAAAAATTAAAACAACTAATTTCCAATGACCCCATTTTAAAAATACCAGATTTTAACAGTAAATTCGTATTAACTACAGACGCAAGTAACATAGCACTTGGAGCTGTACTTTCACAAAACGGACACCCACTTAGTTACATTAGTAGAACCCTAAATGATCACGAAACCAATTACAGTGCCATAGAAAAAGAACTTTTAGCTATTGTATGGGCAACAAAAACCTTTCGACATTACCTTCTAGGACGACATTTTGAAATTAATAGTGACCATCAACCGTTATGTTGGTTATACAAAATGAAAGAACCAAATTCAAAATTAACTCGATGGAGAGTTAAATTATCAGAATATGACTTTGACATTAAATATATAAAAGGAAAGGAAAATCACATAGCAGACGCTTTATCTCGAGTAAAAATAGAACAAGCTTATTTTGGAGAAGAAACACAACATAGTTCTGATGAAGACAATAGTAACTTAATTTTTATCACCGAAAAACCAATTAACACATTTAAAAGACAAATAATATTTTCTAAAGGCATTCCAAATATAAGAAAAGAAAATTATTTCAAAAAACTAATAATCCACATCACATATGATAATATGACAACAGAAAAAGCTAAACAATATTTGATTGATCATTTTTGCACCAAGTCTAGTGCGCTGTTTATAGATAGTGATGCCGATTTTGAAATTATCCAAAACGCACACAAAGACATTATCAATCCAAACCATACTAAAATTCTCAGAAGCCTTATTCTTCTGAAAAATATAAGTTCATACGCAGAATTCAAAGAACTCATTCTCAAGACGCATGAAAAACTCCTACATCCAGGCATTCAAAAAACAAACAAACTTTTCGGTGAAACTTATTATTTCCCCAATAGTCAATTATTAACCCAAAACATTATTAATGAATGTCATATCTGCAATTTAACGAAAACCGAACATAGAAATACAGAAATGCCAATGAAAATTACGCCCAAACCAGAACATTGTCGAGATAAATTCGTAATAGATATTTATTCATCAGAAGGTAAACACTATCTAAGCTGCATAGACATTTATTCAAAATTCGCTACTCTCGAACAAATCAAAACTAAAGATTGGATAGAATGCAAAAACGCATTAATGCGCATATTTAATCAGTTAGGTAAACCAATATTATTAAAGGCAGACCGAGACGGAGCATTTACCAGTCTAGCACTCAAAAGATGGCTTGACAGTGAGGGAGTAGAAATTCAGTTAAATACTTCAAAAACAGGTATAGCGGACATAGAAAGATTACACAAAACTATCAATGAAAAAATTAGAATCATAAATACTTTAAATGATGAAGAGAAAAAACTTTGCAAAATGGAAACTATCCTTTATATTTACAATCATAAAACTAAACATGACACCACTGGACAAACTCCCGCACACATATTCTTACATGCAGGACAACCAACTTTAGATACACAGGACAAAAAAGAAAAAAATTATAAACAAAATTAACAGTGACCGACAAGAATTTGAAATAGATACTAGATACAGAAAAGGACCGTTACAAAAAGGAAAATTAGAAAATCCATTTAAAGCCAATCAAAATGTTACTCAAACAGACCCCGATCATTACCAAATTACTAACAAAAATAGAACCACACATTATTACAAAACACAATTTAAAAAGAAAAAAAGATTAACCAAATTCAAACTCCACAGGTCCCTTCCTCATGATCATATTGTCATCCATACTCTCTACCATATGCCATGCTCAACAAATTCAAATAAATAACTTGGATACAGACCACGGATACTTATTGTTTTCAGACAAACCCATAGAATTACCAACTAGATTTGAACACCACTCTTTACGAATTAATGTTTCTGAAATAATAACAACAAATGAATATTTTCGTAGAACTATTCCAAGCTTTAAAAATTCATCACAAATCAATTATTTGTATTCAAAATTACAACAAGAATTAAATGGTATAATCTTTCACCATGAGAATCGAAATAAACGAGGACTGTTCAACATTGGAGGCTCACTATTTAAATTCCTTTTTGGCACACTTGACGATAATGACAGACGAGAATTTGAAAAAAATATTGAAAATCTATCTTTAAATACTGTGCAAGCTCAAGACATTAATGGTATAATAAACATAATTAATACCGAAATGCAACAATTTAAAGATCATCAAAACAAACGAACACTTCAAGAAACATTTATTTACCAATTATTACAATTTATAGAATATGTAGAAGACATTGAAATGGGCATGCAATTGTCTAGATTGGGACTCTTCAACCCAAAGTTACTTACCTATGACCGACTTGACAGTGTTGACAACCGAAACATTCTACTAATTAAAACCTCCACTTGGATTAATCACCAAGATAATATCATACTAATTGTATCCCACATCCCAATCAACTTTCAAACTATTAAAACCATTAAAATCATTCCCTATCCTGACAATGATGGCTATCAACTCGATTACACCAGTACCACCTCTTATTTTGAAAAAGATAATAAAATTTTTAATAGAAAAAATGAACCAATATTTGATGAATGTATTACAAAAATTTTACTTCATACAAAACCAATTTGTAACTTTAAGCAGATAAACGAAAAAGAAATCATTAAGTACATAGAGCCAAATACAATTGTAACATGGAACATATCCAACATAAATGTAAAACAAAACTGTCAAAAAAGTAATACAGATCTTAATATTCATGGTAACAAAATTATTAACGTCAATCAATGTAAACTACAAATAAATGATATCATTTTAAGCGACAATTACTTACAACCCGAAATAGATCTAACACCTTTGTATCCACCAATAGAAATTATCAAAATTAAGCCTATCAAACATGACGACATTGTACAACTTGTATCCCAAAATAATGTCTTTTCATATACAATAATTATAACCATTATTATTATATTCATAATCATATTGTTATATTTAAAATATGTATCATTTAATCCCATAATATTAATCCATAAAAAATGTAAGAAACAAATTCACGAACACAAAAAAGATACACCGCAATCAGTTCAACCAAAAGAACAACAACAAGATGAAACAGTTATCGAAGTGACACAATCAAATTTACCAAAACTTTACCCTTCAGCCTCGCCTTGATTCACAGGCTCGCCTCTTAAGGAGAGGGAAGTGACATATTCATCCCGATTATGTCTACAGAGTTCCATATCCCCAATTATAAACATTCCCAAGCTTCACTTGAGAATGAATCCAACCCCCAATTATAAACATTCCCAAGCCTCACTTGAGAATAAATTCAACAATTGTAAACAAAGAGCCGTCTAGCCGGCGCATCTCCCCAATCGATCAGCATCGATTGCAAATCACATAGTCAGCATAATTTTTGTTCCCAGCTTAAGCCGAGATAACGAGCAACGCTTGGTGCCCAGCAACCAGCGGTGCCCTCGATAATGTAAACATTCAAACAGAGCTTTTTATCTTTATATTTATTAAACCAATATCTGTTAGTCTTAAGTTGATATTGAATAAAACAAGTCGTGAATCTAAAATCTCGCTTCGTCTTTTATTTTTACATCAACGTTGTCGTTAGAGTGTGTCGCGACATTTATTCGATTCGATTAAACACATAAAATATTCAATTATATAATATAGTAGACCGATTTGAAATTTGGTCAACAGATGGGGGACAATGAGAAATACATTCTGTGTGAATTTCGTTGAAATCGGTCAATAGACACCGAAAATGTTCATACTAAGCATTTTTAACCGATTGTTCCTATGGGAGCTATATGATATAGTGGTCCGATCTGGCCGATTTTTACATATGAACTGCGTGCAGAGAGAATACAGGCCTGTACCAAATTTCATCAAGATAGCTTTAAAACTGAGAGACTAGTTCGCATAGAAACAGACGGACAGACGGACATGGCTATATCGACTCGGCTGTTGATGCTGATCAAGAATATATGTACTTTATAGTGGTCCGATCTGTCCGATTTTTACATATGAACTGCGTGCAGAGAGAATACAGGCCTGTAACACGCGCCACTTTCAAGATTTCTCCGATAATCAGCATTTACATATTACTCATACAAACACACATTCGTGTGAAATTATATGTATGCAATGCAAAACATGCATATTCGGATGTATGCATGTAACTATGTATGTGTGTATTCTGCGCGGCCAGCGTCTGACGGCAGCGCTGTCGCCACACAGCATCGAGAACGTTCGAACATGTGTTTGTATGTTTCTGTCTCGCTCTCGCGCGTAAGTGATATTGCAGTTAAATAACAAACTTTCTAACGCAGTAGCTCTTTTGTTAAAGGTAGTATTTTGATGCCACTTTCAGAATAGTTTGATTTTATATGTCTCTATACGAATGTTGAATTACAACAGTCTACTATATGAATAAATGCCTTAAAAACGGCATTATAGTGTAAAAGTTTTTTAACTCATTTGGTGAAAAGGGGCTTGGCAGCTCAAAATTTTTAATGGCATTTCATTAAGGCTGTCTCTAGCAACCTGCTTAACAAAAATGGTGTTTTAAGGGGTAAGTAAGGGGCGTGGCAACAATTTGAAATAAACTTGATCTGCTCGCAAAGATAACGGACTTTCATTCCAAATTTGGTGTCTCTAGCTTTTGTAGTTTAAAAGATCCAGGTGTTCATACGGACGGACGGACAGACAGACAGACGGACAGACAGACGAACGGACAGACGGTCATTGCTATATCGACTCGGCTGTTGATGCTGATCTAGAATATATATACTTTATGGGGTCGGCCATGAATATTGCATTCATTTGGTTTCAATCACCAATTATTCCTATGGTAGCTATATAATATAGTAGACCGATTTGAAATTTGGTCAACAGATGGGGGACAATGAGAAATACATTCTGTGTGAATTTCGTTGAAATCGGTCAATAGACACCGAAAATGTTCATACTAAGCATTTTTAACCGATTGTTCCTATGGGAGCTATATGATATAGTGGTCCGATCTGGCCGATTTTTACATATGAACTGCGTGCAGAGAGAATACAGGCCTGTACCAAATTTCATCAAGATAGCTTTAAAACTGAGAGACTAGTTCGCATAGAAACAGACGGACAGACGGACATGGCTATATCGACTCGGCTGTTGATGCTGATCAAGAATATATGTACTTTATAGTGGTCCGATCTGTCCGATTTTTACATATGAACTGCGTGCAGAGAGAATACAGGCCTGTAACACGCGCCACTTTCAAGATTTCTCCGATAATCAGCATTTACATATTACTCATACAAACACACATTCGTGTGAAATTATATGTATGCAATGCAAAACATGCATATTCGGATGTATGCATGTATCTATGTATGTGTGTATTCTGCGCGGCCAGCGTCTGACGGCAGCGCTGTCGCCACACAGCATCGAGAACGTTCGAACATGTGTTTGTATGTTTCTGTCTCGCTCTCGCGCGTAAGTGATATTGCAGTTAAATAACAAACTTTCTAACGCAGTAGCTCTTTTGTTAAAGGTAGTATTTTGATGCCACTTTCAGAATAGTTTGATTTTATATGTCTCTATACGAATGTTGAATTACAACAGTCTACTATATGAATAAATGCCTTAAAAACGGCATTATAGTGTAAAAGTTTTTTAACTCATTTGGTGAAAAGGGGCTTGGCAGCTCAAAATTTTTAATGGCATTTCATTAAGGCTGTCTCTAGCAACCTGCTTAACAAAAATGGTGTTTTAAGGGGTAAGTAAGGGCCGTGGCAACAATTTGAAATAAACTTGATCTGCTCGCAAAGATAACGGACTTTCATTCCAAAGTTGGTGTCTCTAGCTTTTGTAGTTTAAAAGATCCAGGTGTTCATACGGACGGACGGACAGACAGACAGACGGACAGACAGACGGACGGACAGACGGACATTGCTATATCGACTCGGCTGTTGATGCTGATCTAGAATATATATACTTTATGGGGTCGGCCACGCCTCCTTCTGCCTGTTACGCACATTTCGCTTCTGACAAACCTAATAGACCCCTCTACTCTTTATTAGAGTACGGGGTCTAAAAATTAAAACATGTTTACAAAATGGAACGGAATTTCAAATCTCCCTAATGAATATAAATTTTAATAAGATTACGTTTTAAAAATAAGGTGAATTTTTACGAATTTGCCCACCCACAAAATTAAAACATGTTTACAAAGTGGAACGGGAAAGTATAATTGCATAAATTTGTGTTATTTAAATATAATGATAATCTTTACAACATAAAGGAGAATTTGTAAATTTTCAAACCTTTGTAATGTTATTTATTTGAATATGTTTACTTTTGAGAAATCAGTTGAATTTTTACAAAACATGTATACAAAATTTCACGGGAAAGTAAATTTGCAAAAATTGAGGACAATAATAAATCAAGGGTAACCTTAACCTAACTCTGAATTTGGAAGTCAGTTGAATCATCACGAAAAATAATGATAATCTTTACAACATAAAGGGGAATTTGTAATATTTCATATTTTTAAAATGTTATTTATTTGAAAATGTTTACTTTTGAGAAATCAGTTGAATTTTTACGAAATTTCTAACATACAAACATTTATACAAAATTTCACGGAAAATTAAATTTGCAAAAATTGAGGACAATAATAAATCAAGGGGAACCTTAACCTAACTCTGAATTTGGAAGTCAGTTGAATCATCACGAAAAATAATGAGATAATCTTTACAACATAAAGGAGAATTTGTAATATTTCATATTTTTAAAATGTTATTTATTTGAAAATGTTTACTTTTGAGAAATCAGTTGAATTTTTACGAAATTTCTAACATACAAACATTTATACAAAATTTCACGGAAAATTAAATTTGCAAAAATTGAGGACAAAAATAAATCAAAACAAGAAAAAACGGTTATCTTCGGCTCGCCGAAGGTTAAATACCCTTGCAGTCATGAATATTGCATTCATTTGGTTTCAATCACCAATTATTCCTATGGTAGCTATATGATATAGTGGTCCGATTTGGATGAAATTTGGTCAACAGATGGGGGACAATGAGAAATACATTCTGTGTGAATTTCGTTGAAATCGGTCAATAGACACCGAAAATGTTCATACTAAGCATTTTTAACCGATTGTTCCTATGGGAGCTATATGATATAGTGGTCCGATTTGGATGAAATTTGGTCAACACATGGGGGACAATGAGAAATACATTCTGCGTGAATTTCGTTGAAATCGGTCAATAGACACCGAAAATGTTCATACTAAGCATTTTTAACCGATTGTTCCTATGGGAGCTATATGATATAGTGGTCCGATCTGGCCGATTTTTACATATGAACTGCGTGCAGAGAGAATACAGGCCTGTACCAAATTTCATTAAGATAGCTTTAAAACTGAGAGACTAGTTCGCATAGAAACAGACGGACAGACGGACATGGCTATATCGACTCGGCTGTTGATGCTGATCAAGAATATATGTACTTTATGTGGTCGGAAACGCTTCCATCAATGCGTTACAAACTTCGTGACAAAAACAATATACCCTCTGCAAGGGTATAAAAAGTCAGTCGAATTTTTTACGAATTTGACAATACAAAAAATTAAAACATTTTTACAAAGTGGCACGGGGAGATATTTTTTCAAAAACTGATGACAAAAATAAAACAAGTGTAACTTTAACCTAATCTTAAAAATTGCTTTACAAAATATAGCATTTATGTGTTATTTGATTAAAATGATAAACTTTAAAACTTAAAGGAGAATAAAACAACTTTAAACTTAACCTAAGTTTAAGAAGTAAGAAAGGCTACAGTCGACTTGCCGACTGTATAAGACCCCGTACTCCTTGCAGTGCGCATACAAAACTACTTACAAACTTAAAAGAAGAAGCAGTAGACTGATTCATATTTTAAAATACAAATTTAAACAAGAAAAAACGGTTATCTTCGGCTCGCCGAAGATTAAATACCCTTGCAGTCATCAATATTGCATTCATTTGGTTTCAATCACCAATTATTCCTATGGTAGCTATATGATATAGTGGTCCGATTTGGATGAAATTTGGTCAACAATGAGAAATACATTCTGTGTGAATTTCGTTGAAATCGGTCAATAGACACCGAAAATGTTCATACTAAGCATTTTTAACCGATTGTTCCTATGGGAGCTATATGATATAGTGGTCCGATTTGGATGAAATTTGGTCAACAATGAGAAATACATTCTGTGTGAATTTCGTTGAAATCGGTCAATAGACACCGAAAATGTTCATACTAAGCATTTTTAACCGATTGTTCCTATGGGAGCTATATGATATAGTTGTCCGATCTGGCCGATTTTTACATATGAACTGCGTGCAGAGAGAATACAGGCCTGTACCAAATTTCATTAAGATAGCTTTAAAACTGAGAGACTAGTTCGCATAGAAACAGACGGACAGACGGACATGGCTATATCGACTCGGCTGTTGATGCTGATCAAGAATATATGTACTTTATGTGGTCGGAAACGCTTCCTTCAATGCGTTACAAACTTCGTGACAAAAACAATATACCCTCTGCAAGGGTATAAAAAGTCAGTCGAATTTTTACGAATTTGACAATACAAAAAATTAAAACATTTTTACAAAATGGCACGGGGAGATATTTTTTCAAAAACTGATGACAAAAATAAAACAAGTGTAACTTTAACCTAATCTTAAAAATTGCTCTACAAAATATAGCATTTATGTGTTATTTGATTAAAATGATAAACTTTAAAACTTAAATGAGAATAAAACAACTTTAAACTTAACCTAAGTTTAAGAAGTAAGAAAGGCTACAGTCGACTTGCCGACTGTATAAGACCCCGTACTCCTTGCAGTGCGCATACAAAACTACTTACAAACTTAAAAGAAGAAGCAGTAGACTGATTCATATTTTAAAATACAAATTTAAACAAGAAAAAACGGTTATCTTCGGCTCGCCGAAGATTAAATACTCTTGCAGTCATGAATATTGCATTCATTTGGTTTCAATCACCAATTATTCCTATGGTAGCTATATGATATAGTAGTCCGATTTGAAATTTGGTCAACAGATGGGGGACAATGAGAAATACATTCTGTGTGAATTTCGTTGAAATCGGTCAATAGACACCGAAAATGTTCATACTAAGCATTTTTAACCGATTGTTCCTATGGGAGCTATATGATATAGTTGTCCGATTTGGATGAAATTTGGTCAACACATGGGGGACAATGAGAAATACATTCTGCGTGAATTTCGTTGAAATCGGTCAATAGACACCGAAAATGTTCATACTAAGCATTTTTAACCGATTGTTCCTATGGGAGCTATATGATATAGTGGTCCGATTTGGATGAAATTTGGTCAACAGATGGGGGACAATGAGAAATACACTCTGCGTGAATTTCGTTGAAATCGGTCAATAGACACCGAAAATGTTCATACTAAGCATTTTTAACCGATTGTTCCTATGGGAGCTATATGATATAGTGGTCCGATCTGGCCGATTTTTACATATGAACTGCGTGCAGAGAGAATACAGGCCTGTACCAAATTTCATTAAGATAGCTTTAAAACTGAGAGACTAGTTCGCATAGAAACAGACGGACAGACGGACATGGCTATATCGACTCGGATGTTGATGCTGATCAAGAATATATGTACTTTATGTGGTCGGAAACGCTTCATTCAATGCGTTACAAACTTCGTGACAAAAACAATATACCCTCTGCAAGGGTATAAAAACGGTTATCTTCGGCTCGCCGAAGATTAAATACCCTTGCAGTCATGAATATTGCATTCATTTGGTTTCAATCACCAATTATTCCTCTGGTAGCTATATGATATAGTAGTCCGATTTGAAATTTGGTCAACAGATGGTGGACAATGAGAAATACATTCTGTGTGAATTTCGTTGAAATCGGTCAATAGACACCGAAAATGTTCATACTAAGCATTTTTAACCGATTGTTCCTATGGGAGCTATATGATATAGTGGTCCGATTTGGATGAAATTTGGTCAACACATGGGGGACAATGAGAAATACATTCTGCGTGAATTTCGTTGAAATCGGTCAATAGACACCGAAAATGTTCATACTAAGCATTTTTAACCGATTGTTCCTATGGGAGCTATATGATATAGTGGTCCGATCTGGCCGATTTTTACATATGAACTGCGTGCAGAGAGAATACAGGCCTGTACCAAATTTCATTAAGATAGCTTTAAGACTGAGAGACTAGTTCGCATAGAAACAGACGGACAGACGGACATGGCTATATCGACTCGGCTGTTGATGCTGATCAAGAATATATGTACTTTATGTGGTCGGAAACGCTTCCTTCAATGCGTTACAAACTTCGTGACAAAAACAATATACCCTCTGCAAGGGTATAAAAAGTCAGTCGAATTTTTACGAATTTGACAATACAAAAATTAAAACATTTTTACAAAATGGCACGGGGAGATATTTTTTCAAAAACTGATGACAAAAATAAAACAAGTGTAACTTTAACCTAATCTTAAAAATTGCTCTACAAAATATAGCATTTATGTGTTATTTGATTAAAATGATAAACTTTAAAACTTAAAGGAGAATAAAACAACTTTAAACTTAACCTAAGTTTAAGAAGTAAGAAAGGCTACAGTCGACTTGCCGACTGTATAAGACCCCGTACTCCTTGCAGTGCGCATACAAAACTACTTACAAACTTAAAAGAAGAAGCAGTAGACTGATTCATATTTTAAAAATACAAATTTAAACAAGAAAAAACGGTTATCTTCGGCTCGCCGAAGATTAAATACCCCTTGCAGTCATGAATATTGCATTCATTTGGTTTCAATCACCAATTATTCCTATGGTAGCTATATGATATAGTAGTCCGATTTGAAATTTGGTCAACAGATGGGGGACAATGAGAAATACATTCTGTGTGAATTTCGTTGAAATCGGTCAATAGACACCGAAAATGTTCATACTAAGCATTTTTAACCGATTGTTCCTATGGGAGCTATATGATATAGTGGTCCGATTTGGATGAAATTTGGTCAACAGATGGGGGACAATGAGAAATACACTCTGCGTGAATTTCGTTGAAATCGGTCAATAGACACCGAAAATGTTCATACTAAGCATTTTTAACCGATTGTTCCTATGGGAGCTATATGATATAGTGGTCCGATCTGGCCGATTTTTACATATGAACTGCGTGCAGAGAGAATACAGGCCTGTACCAAATTTCATTAAGATAGCTTTAAAACTGAGAGACTAGTTCGCATAGAAACAGACGGACATGGCTATATCGACTCGGCTGTTGATGCTGATCAAGAATATATGTACTTTATGTGGTCGGAAACGCTTCATTCAATGCGTTACAAACTTCGTGACAAAAACAATATACCCTCTGCAAGGGTATAAAAACGGTTATCTTCGGCTCGCCGAAGATTAAATACCCTCGCAGTCATGAATATTGCATTCATTTGGTTTCAATCACCAATTATTCCTCTGGTAGCTATATGATATAGTAGTCCGATTTGAAATTTGGTCAACAGATGGGGGACAATGAGAAATACATTCTGTGTGAATTTCGTTGAAATCGGTCAATAGACACCGAAAATGTTCATACTAAGCATTTTTAACCGATTGTTCCTATGGGAGCTATATGATATAGTGGTCCGATTTGGATGAAATTTGGTCAACACATGGGGGACAATGAGAAATACATTCTGCGTGAATTTCGTTGAAATCGGTCAATAGACACCGAAAATGTTCATACTAAGCATTTTTAACCGATTGTTCCTATGGGAGCTATATGATATAGTGGTCCGATCTGGCCGATTTTTACATATGAACTGCGTGCAGAGAGAATACAGGCCTGTACCAAATTTCATTAAGATAGCTTTAAAACTGAGAGACTAGTTCGCATAGAAACAGACGGACAGACGGACATGGCTATATCGACTCGGCTGTTGATGCTGATCAAGAATATATGTACTTTATGTGGTCGGAAACGCTTCCTTCAATGCGTTACAAACTTCGTGACAAAAACAATATACCCTCTGCAAGGGTATAAAAAGTCAGTCGAATTTTTACGAATTTGACAATACAAACAAGTAAGAAAGGCTACAGTCGACCGAGCCGACTATAAAAGACCCCGTACTCTCATAGTAGTTTGTATTCAATTTCAATTGAAATTAAAAAAAAATAATTTAACAATTCGCATTGCCAGCATTCGAACCTACAACCTCAGACAAACTCTATCAGTTGCACCACGCGCCACTTTCAAGAATTCTCCGAATATCAGCATTTACATATTATTCATACAAACACACATTCGTTTGAAATTATATGTATGCATGTATGTATGTATGTGTGTATTCGGCGCGGCCAGCGTCTGCCGGCAGCGCTGTCGCCACAGCGTCTGCCGGCACCGCTGTCGCCACAAAAGCATCGAAAACGTTCGAACATGTGTTTGTATGTTATTGCAGTTAAATAACAAACTTTCTAACGCAGTAGCTCTTTTGTTAAAAGTAGTATGATGATGCCACTTTCAGAATAGTTTGATTTTATATGTCTCTATACTTATGTTGAATTACAACACCCTACTATATGAATAAATGCCTTAAACATGGCATTAAAGTGAAAACGTTTGGTTAACCCTCAGGAGAGAAAGGGGGCGTGGCAGCTCAAAATTTTTAATGGCATTGCATTAAGGGTGTCATTAGCAACCTGTTTACCAGAAATGGTGTTCCTAAGTGCCATAGTTACTGAGTTATTGGCCTAAAACTAAATTTTTTGAGGTGTGTCTGGTTTTTTGCTCATTGCGGGGGCGGTAAGGGGCGTGGCAAAAATTTGAAATAAACTTAACCTGCCTGGGTTAATAACGGACTTTCATTATAAATTTGGTGGCTCTAGCTTTTGTAGTTTAAAAGATCCAGGTGTTCATACGGACGGACAGACAGACGGACAGACGGACAGACGGACATTGCTATATCGACTCGGCTGTTGATGCTGATCAAGAATATATATACTTTATGGGGTCGGCCACGCCTCCTTCTGCCTGTTACGCACATTTCGCTTCCGACAAACCTAATAGACCCCTCTACTCTTTTTTAGAGTACGGGGTCTAAAAATTAAAACATTTTTACAAAATGGCACGGGGAGATATTTTTTCAAAAACTGATGACAAAAATAAAACAAGTGTAACTTTAACCTAATCTTAAAAATTGCTCTACAAAATATAGCATTTATGTGTTATTTGATTAAAATGATAAACTTTAAAACTTAAAGGAGAATAAAACAACTTTAAACTTAACCTAAGTTTAAGAAGTAAGAAAGGCTACAGTCGACTTGCCGACTGTATAAGACCCCGTACTCCTTGCAGTGCGCATACAAAACTACTTACAAACTTAAAAGAAGAAGCAGTAGACTGATTCATATTTTAAAATACAAATTTAAACAAGAAAAAACGGTTATCTTCGGGATAGATTATCCTGCAGTCATGAATATTGCATTCATTTGGTTTCAATCACCAATTATTCCTATGGTAGCTATATGATATAGTAGTCCGATTTGAAATTTGGTCAACAGATGTGGGACAATGAGAAATACATTCTGTGTGAATTTCGTTGAAATCGGTCAATAGACACCGAAAATGTTCATACTAAGCATTTTTAACCGATTGTTCCTATGGGAGCTATATGATATAGTGGTCCGATTTGGATGAAATTTGGTCAACACATGGGGGACAATGAGAAATACATTCTGCGTGAATTTCGTTGAAATCGGTCAATAGACACCGAAAATGTTCATACTAAGCATTTTTAACCGATTGTTCCTATGGGAGCTATATGATATAGTGGTCCGATCTGGCCGATTTTTACATATGAACTGCGTGCAGAGAGAATACAGGCCTGTACCAAATTTCATTAAGATAGCTTTAAAACTGAGAGACTAGTTCGCATAGAAACAGACGGACAGACGGACATGGCTATATCGACTCGGCTGTTGATGCTGATCAAGAATATATGTACTTTATGTGGTCGGAAACGCTTCCTTCAATGCGTTACAAACTTCGTGACAAAAACAATATACCCTCTGCAAGGGTATAAAAAGTCAGTCGAATTTTTACGAATTTGACAATACAAAAAATTAAAACATTTTTACAAAATGGCACGGGGAGATATTTTTTCAAAAACTGATGACAAAAATAAAACAAGTGTAACTTTAACCTAATCTTAAAAATTGCTCTACAAAATATAGCATTTATGTGTTATTTGATTAAAATGATAAACTTTAAAACTTAAAGGAGAATAAAACAACTTTAAACTTAACCTAAGTTTAAGAAGTAAGAAAGGCTACAGTCGACTTGCCGACTGTATAAGACCCCGTACTCCTTGCAGTGCGCATACAAAACTACTTACAAACTTAAAAGAAGAAGCAGTAGACTGATTCATATTTTAAAATACAAATTTAAACAAGAACAAGTAAGAAAGGCTACAGTCGATCGAGCCGACTGTAAAAGACCCCGTACTCCCATAGAAGTGCGCAATTGTATTCAATTTAAATTTAAATTTTTGAATGAAATTTAAAAATTTTAATTTTATATGTACATTTTGAATTGAAATTAAAAAAAAATTAAATTAACAATTCGCATTGCCGCAACTCTATCAGTTGCACCACGCGCCACTTTCAAGAATTCTCCGATAGCATTTACATATTATTCATACAAACACACATTCGTTTGAAATTATATGTATGTATGTATGTATGTGTGTATTCGGCGCGGCCAGCGTCTGCCGGCAGCGCTGTCGCCACACAAGCATCGAAAATGTTCGAACATGTGTTTGTATGTTTCTGTCTCGCTCTCGCGCGTATGTGATATTGCAGTTAAATAACAAACTTTGTAACGCAGTAGCTCTTTTTTAAAAAGGTAGTATGTTGATGCCCCTTTCAGAATAGTTTGATTTTATATGTCTCTATACGAAAGTTGAATTACAACACTCTACTATATGAATAAATGCCTTAAACATGGCATTAAAGTGAAAACGTTTGGTTAACTCTCAGGAGAAAAGGGGGCGTGGCAGCTCAAAATTTTTAATGGCATTGCATTAAGGGTGTCACTAGCAACCTGTTTACCAGAAATGGTGTTCCTAAGTGCCATAGTTACTGAGTTATTGGCCTAAAAGTAAAATTTTTTTCGAGGTGTGTCTGGTTTTTTGCTTCATTGCGGGGGCGGTAAGGGGCGTGGCATTAATTTGAAATAAACTTGATCTGCTCGCGAAGATAACGGACTTTCATTCCAAATTTGGAGTCTCTAGCTTTTGTAGTTTAAAAGATCCAGGTGTTCATACGGACGGACGGACAGACAGACAGACAGACAGACGGACAGACGGACAGACGGACAGACGGACATTGCTATATCGACTCGGCTGTTGATGCTGATCTAGAATATATATACTTTATGGGGTCGGCCACGCCTCCTTCTGCCTGTTACGCACATTTCGCTTCTGACAAACCTAATAGACCCCTATACTCTTTTTTAGAGTACGGGGTCTAAAAAACGGTTATCTTCGGCTCGCCGAAGATTAAATACCCTTGCAGTCATGAATATTGCATTCATTTGGTTTCAATCACCAATTATTCCTATGGTAGCTATATGATATAGTAGTCCGATTTGAAATTTGGTCAACAGATGTGGGACAATGAGAAATACATTCTGTGTGAATTTCGTTGAAATCGGTCAATAGACACCGAAAATGTTCATACTAAGCATTTTTAACCGATTGTTCCTATGGGAGCTATATGATATAGTGGTCCGATTTGGATGAAATTTGGTCAACACATGGGGGACAATGAGAAATACATTCTGCGTGAATTTCGTTGAAATCGGTCAATAGACACCGAAAATGTTCATACTAAGCATTTTTAACCGATTGTTCCTATGGGAGCTATATGATATAGTGGTCCGATCTGGCCGATTTTTACATATGAACTGCGTGCAGAGAGAATACAGGCCTGTACCAAATTTCATTAAGATAGCTTTAAAACTGAGAGACTAGTTCGCATAGAAACAGACGGACAGACGGACATGGCTATATCGACTCGGCTGTTGATGCTGATCAAGAATATATGTACTTTATGTGGTCGGAAACGCTTCCTTCAATGCGTTACAAACTTCGTGACAAAAACAATATACCCTCTGCAAGGGTATAAAAAGTCAGTCGAATTTTTACGAATTTGACAATACAAAAAAATTAAAACATTTTTACAAAATGGCACGGGGAGATATTTTTTCAAAAACTGATGACAAAAATAAAACAAGTGTAACTTTAACCTAATCTTAAAAATTGCTCTACAAAATATAGCATTTATGTGTTATTTGATTAAAATGATAAACTTTAAAACTTAAAGGAGAATAAAACAACTTTAAACTTAACCTAAGTTTAAGAAGTAAGAAAGGCTACAGTCGACTTGCCGACTGTATAAGACCCCGTACTCCTTGCAGTGCGCATACAAAACTACTTACAAACTTAAAAGAAGAAGCAGTAGACTGATTCATATTTTAAAATACAAATTTAAACAAGAAAAACGGTTATCTTCGGCTCGCCGAAGATTAAATACCCTTGCAGTCATGAATATTGCATTCATTTGGTTTCAATCACCAATTATTCCTATGGTAGCTATATGATATAGTAGTCCGATTTGAAATTTGGTCAACAGATGGGGGACAATGAGAAATACATTCTGTGTGAATTTCGTTGAAATCGGTCAATAGACACCGAAAATGTTCATACTAAGCATTTTTAACCGATTGTTCCTATGGGAGCTATATGATATAGTGGTCCGATTTGGATGAAATTTGGTCAACAGATGGGGGACAATGAGAAATACATTCTGTGTGAATTTCGTTGAAATCGGTCAATAGACACCGAAAATGTTCATACTAAGCATTTTTAACCGATTGTTCCTATGGGAGCTATATGATATAGTGGTCCGATTTGGATGAAATTTGGTCAACAGATGGGGGACAATGAGAAATACATTCTGCGTGAATTTCGTTGAAATCGGTCAATAGACACCGAAAATGTTCATACTAAGCATTTTTAACCGATTGTTCCTATGGGAGCTATATGATATAGTGGTCCGATCTGGCCGATTTTTACATATGAACTGCGTGCAGAGAGAATACAGGCCTGTACCAAATTTCATTAAGATAGCTTTAAAACTGAGAGACTAGTTCGCATAGAAACAGACGGACAGACGGACATGGCTATATCGACTCGGCTGTTGATGCTGATCAAGAATATATGTACTTTATGTGGTCGGAAACGCTTCCTTCAATGCGTTACAAACTTCGTGACAAAAACAATATACCCTCTGCAAGGGTATAAAAAGTCAGTCGAATTTTTACGAATTTGACAATACAAAAAATTAAAACATTTTTACAAAATGGCACGGGGAGATATTTTTTCAAAAACTGATGACAAAAATAAAACAAGTGTAACTTTAACCTAATCTTAAAAATTGCTCTACAAAATATAGCATTTATGTGTTATTTGATTAAAATGATAAACTTTAAAACTTAAAGGAGAATAAAACAACTTTAAACTTAACCTAAGTTTAAGAAGTAAGAAAGGCTACAGTCGACTTGCCGACTGTATAAGACCCCGTACTCCTTGCAGTGCGCATACAAAACTACTTACAAACTTAAAAGAAGAAGCAGTAGACTGATTCATATTTTAAAATACAAATTTAAACAAGAAAAAACGGTTATCTTCGGCTCGCCGAAGATTAAATACCCTTGCAGTCATGAATATTGCATTCATTTGGTTTCAATCACCAATTATTCCTATGGTAGCTATATGATATAGTAGTCCGATTTGAAATTTGGTCAACAGATGGGGGACAATGAGAAATACATTCTGTGTGAATTTCGTTGAAATCGGTCAATAGACACCGAAAATGTTCATACTAAGCATTTTTAACCGATTGTTCCTATGGGAGCTATATGATATAGTGGTCCGATTTGGATGAAATTTGGTCAACAGATGGGGGACAATGAGAAATACATTCTGCGTGAATTTCGTTGAAATCGGTCAATAGACACCGAAAATGTTCATACTAAGCATTTTTAACCGATTGTTCCTATGGGAGCTATATGATATAGTGGTCCGATTTGGATGAAATTTGGTCAACAGATGGGGGACAATGAGAAATACATTCTGCGTGAATTTCGTTGAAATCGGTCAATAGACACCGAAAATGTTCATACTAAGCATTTTTAACCGATTGTTCCTATGGGAGCTATATGATATAGTGGTCCGATCTGGCCGATTTTTACATATGAACTGCGTGCAGAGAGAATACAGGCCTGTACCAAATTTCATTAAGATAGCTTTAAAACTGAGAGACTAGTTCGCATAGAAACAGACGGACAGACGGACAGACGGACATGGCTATATCGACTCGGCTGTTGATGCTGATCAAGAATATATGTACTTTATGTGGTCGGAAACGCTTCCTTCAATGCGTTACAAACTTCGTGACAAAAACAATATACCCTCTGCAAGGGTATAAAAAGTCAGTCGAATTTTTACGAATTTGACAATACAAAAAATTAAAACATTTTTACAAAATGGCACGGGGAGATATTTTTTCAAAAACTGATGACAAAAATAAAACAAGTGTAACTTTAACCTAATCTTAAAAATTGCTCTACAAAATATAGCATTTATGTGTTATTTGATTAAAATGATAAACTTTAAAACTTAAAGGAGAATAAAACAACTTTAAACTTAACCTAAGTTTAAGAAGTAAGAAAGGCTACAGTCGACTTGCCGACTGTATAAGACCCCGTACTCCTTGCAGTGCGCATACAAAACTACTTACAAACTTAAAAGAAGAAGCAGTAGACTGATTCATATTTTAAAATACAAATTTAAACAAGAAAAAACGGTTATCTTCGGCTCGCCGAAGATTAAATACCCTTGCAGTCATGAATATTGCATTCATTTGGTTTCAATCACCAATTATTCCTATGGTAGCTATATGATATAGTAGTCCGATTTGAAATTTGGTCAACAGATGGGGGACAATGAGAAATACATTCTGTGTGAATTTCGTTGAAATCGGTCAATAGACACCGAAAATGTTCATACTAAGCATTTTTAACCGATTGTTCCTATGGGAGCTATATGATATAGTGGTCCGATCTGGCCGATTTTTACATATGAACTGCGTGCAGAGAGAATACAGGCCTGTACCAAATTTCATTAAGATAGCTTTAAAACTGAGAGACTAGTTCGCATAGAAACAGACGGACAGACGGACATGGCTATATCGACTCGGCTGTTGATGCTGATCAAGAATATATGTACTTTATGTGGTCGGAAACGCTTCCTTCAATGCGTTACAAACTTCGTGACAAAAACAATATACCCTCTGCAAGGGTATAAAAACGGTTATCTTCTTGCAGTCATGAATATTGCATTCATTTGGTTTCAATCACCAATTATTCCTATGGTAGCTATATGATATAGTAGTCCGATTTGAAATTTGGTCAACAGATGGGGGACAATGAGAAATACATTCTGTGTGAATTTCGTTGAAATCGGTCAATAGACACCGAAAATGTTCATACTAAGCATTTTTAACCGATTGTTCCTATGGGAGCTATATGATATAGTGGTCCGATTTGGATGAAATTTGGTCAACAGATGGGGGACAATGAGAAATACATTCTGCGTGAATTTCGTTGAAATCGGTCAATAGACACCGAAAATGTTCATACTAAGCATTTTTAACCGATTGTTCCTATGGGAGCTATATGATATAGTGGTCCGATTTGGATGAAATTTGGTCAACAGATGGGGGACAATGAGAAATACATTCTGGTGAATTTCGTTGAAATCGGTCAATAGACACCGAAAATGTTCATACTAAGCATTTTTAACCGATTGTTCCTATGGGAGCTATATGATATAGTGGTCCGATCTGGCCGATTTTTACATATGAACTGCGTGCAGAGAGAATACAGGCCTGTACCAAATTTCATTAAGATAGCTTTAAAACTGAGAGACTAGTTCGCATAGAAACAGACGGACAGACGGACATGGCTATATCGACTCGGCTGTTGATGCTGATCAAGAATATATGTACTTTATGTGGTCGGAAACGCTTCCTTCAATGCGTTACAAACTTCGTGACAAAAACAATATACCCTCTGCAAGGGTATAAAAAGTCAGTCGAATTTTTACGAATTTGACAATACAAAAATTAAAACATTTTTACAAAATGGCACGGGGAGATATTTTTTCAAAAACTGATGACAAAAATAAAACAAGTGTAACTTTAACCTAATCTTAAAAATTGCTCTACAAAATATAGCATTTATGTGTTATTTGATTAAAATGATAAACTTTAAAACTTAAAGGAGAATAAAACAACTTTAAACTTAACCTAAGTTTAAGAAGTAAGAAAGGCTACAGTCGACTTGCCGACTGTATAAGACCCCGTACTCCTTGCAGTGCGCATACAAAACTACTTACAAACTTAAAAGAAGAAGCAGTAGACTGATTCATATTTTAAAAATACAAATTTAAACAAGAAAAAACGGTTATCTTCGGCTCGCCGAAGATTAAATACCCTTGCAGTCATGAATATTGCATTCATTTGGTTTCAATCACCAATTATTCCTATGGTAGCTATATGATATAGTAGTCCGATTTGAAATTTGGTCAACAGATGGGGGACAATGAGAAATACATTCTGTGTGAATTTCGTTGAAATCGGTCAATAGACACCGAAAATGTTCATACTAAGCATTTTTAACCGATTGTTCCTATGGGAGCTATATGATATAGTGGTCCGATTTGGATGAAATTTGGTCAACAGATGGGGGACAATGAGAAATACATTCTGCGTGAATTTCGTTGAAATCGGTCAATAGACACCGAAAATGTTCATACTAAGCATTTTTAACCGATTGTTCCTATGGGAGCTATATGATATAGTGGTCCGATCTGGCCGATTTTTACATATGAACTGCGTGCAGAGAGAATACAGGCCTGTACCAAATTTCATTAAGATAGCTTTAAAACTGAGAGACTAGTTCGCATAGAAACAGACGGACAGACGGACATGGCTATATCGACTCGGCTGTTGATGCTGATCAAGAATATATGTACTTTATGTGGTCGGAAACGCTTCCTTCAATGCGTTACAAACTTCGTGACAAAAACAATATACCCTCTGCAAGGGTATAAAAAGTCAGTCGAATTTTTACGAATTTGACAATACAAAAAATTAAAACATTTTTACAAAATGGCACGGGGAGATATTTTTTCAAAAACTGATGACAAAAATAAAACAAGTGTAACTTTAACCTAATCTTAAAAATTGCTCTACAAAATATAGCATTTATGTGTTATTTGATTAAAATGATGATAAACTTTAAAACTTAAAGGAGAATAAAACAACTTTAAACTTAACCTAAGTTTAAGAAGTAAGAAAGGCTACAGTCGACTTGCCGACTGTATAAGACCCCGTACTCCTTGCAGTGCGCATACAAAACTACTTACAAACTTAAAAGAAGAAGCAGTAGACTGATTCATATTTTTAAAATACAAATTTAAACAAGAAAAAACGGTTATCTTCGGCTCGCCGAAGATTAAATACCCTTGCAGTCATGAATATTGCATTCATTTGGTTTCAATCACCAATTATTCCTATGGTAGCTATATGATATAGTAGTCCGATTTGAAATTTGGTCAACAGATGGGGGACAATGAGAAATACATTCTGTGTGAATTTCGTTGAAATCGGTCAATAGACACCGAAAATGTTCATACTAAGCATTTTTAACCGATTGTTCCTATGGGAGCTATATGATATAGTGGTCCGATTTGGATGAAATTTGGTCAACAGATGGGGGACAATGAGAAATACATTCTGCGTGAATTTCGTTGAAATCGGTCAATAGACACCGAAAATGTTCATACTAAGCATTTTTAACCGATTGTTCCTATGGGAGCTATATGATATAGTGGTCCGATCTGGCCGATTTTTACATATGAACTGCGTGCAGAGAGAATACAGGCCTGTACCAAATTTCATTAAGATAGCTTTAAAACTGAGAGACTAGTTCGCATAGAAACAGACGGACAGACGGACATGGCTATATCGACTCGGCTGTTGATGCTGATCAAGAATATATGTACTTTATGTGGTCGGAAACGCTTCCTTCAATGCGTTACAAACTTCGTGACAAAAACAATATACCCTCTGCAAGGGTATAAAAAGTCAGTCGAATTTTTACGAATTTGACAATACAAAAAATTAAAACATTTTTACAAAATGGCACGGGGAGATATTTTTTCAAAAACTGATGACAAAAATAAAACAAGTGTAACTTTAACCTAATCTTAAAAATTGCTCTACAAAATATAGCATTTATGTGTTATTTGATTAAAATGATAAACTTTAAAACTTAAAGGAGAATAAAACAACTTTAAACTTAACCTAAGTTTAAGAAGTAAGAAAGGCTACAGTCGACTTGCCGACTGTATAAGACCCCGTACTCCTTGCAGTGCGCATACAAAACTACTTACAAACTTAAAAGAAGAAGCAGTAGACTGATTCATATTTTAAAATACAAATTTAAACAAGAAAAAACGGTTATCTTCGGCTCGCCGAAGATTAAATACCCTTGCAGTCATGAATATTGCATTCATTTGGTTTCAATCACCAATTATTCCTATGGTAGCTATATGATATAGTAGTCCGATTTGAAATTTGGTCAACAGATGGGGGACAATGAGAAATACATTCTGTGTGAATTTCGTTGAAATCGGTCAATAGACACCGAAAATACACAAAATGTTCATACTAAGCATTTTTAACCGATTGTTCCTATGGGAGCTATATGATATAGTGGTCCGATTTGGATGAAATTTGGTCAACAGATGGGGGACAATGAGAAATACATTCTGCGTGAATTTCGTTGAAATCGGTCAATAGACACCGAAAATGTTCATACTAAGCATTTTTAACCGATTGTTCCTATGGGAGCTATATGATATAGTGGTCCGATCTGGCCGATTTTTACATATGAACTGCGTGCAGAGAGAATACAGGCCTGTACCAAATTTCATTAAGATAGCTTTAAAACTGAGAGACTAGTTCGCATAGAAACAGACGGACAGACGGACATGGCTATATCGACTCGGCTGTTGATGCTGATCAAGAATATACATACTTTATGTGGTCGGAAACGCTTCTTTCAATGCGTTACAAACTTCGTGACAAAAACAATATACCCTCTGCAAGGGTATAAAAACAGTTATCTTCGGCTCGCCGAAAATTAAATACCCTTGCAGTCATGAATATTGCATTCATTTGGTTTCAATCACGAATTATTCCTATGGTAGCTATATGATATAGTAGTCCGATTTGAAATTTGGTCAACAGATGGGGGACAATGAGAAATACATTCTGTGTGAATTTCGTTGAAATCGGTCAATAGACACCGAAAATGTTCATACTAAGCATTTTTAACCGATTGTTCCTATGCGAGCTATATGATATAGTGGTCCGATTTGGATGAAATTTGGTCAACAGATGGGGGACAATGAGAAATACATTCTGCGTGAATTTCGTTGAAATCGGTCAATAGACACCGAAAATGTTCATACTAAGCATTTTTAACCGATTGTTCCTATGGGAGCTATATGATATAGTGGTCCGATCTGGCCGATTTTTACATATGAACTGCGTGCAGAGAGAATACAGGCCTGTACCAAATTTCATTAAGATAGCTTTAAAACTGAGAGACTAGTTCGCATAGAAACAGACGGACAGACGGACATGGCTATATCGACTCGGCTGTTGATGCTGATCAAGAATATATGTACTTTATGTGGTCGGAAACGCTTCCTTCAATGCGTTACAAACTTCGTGACAAAAACAATATACCCTCTGCAAGGGTATAAAAAGTCAGTCGAATTTTTACGAATTTGACAATACAAAAAATTAAAACATTTTTACAAAATGGCACGGGGAGATATTTTTTCAAAAACTGATGACAAAAATAAAACAAGTGTAACTTTAACCTAATCTTAAAAATTGCTCTACAAAATATAGCATTTATGTGTTATTTGATTAAAATGATAAACTTTAAAACTTAAAGGAGAATAAAACAACTTTAAACTTAACCTAAGTTTAAGAAGTAAGAAAGGCTACAGTCGACTTGCCGACTGTATAAGACCCCGTACTCCTTGCAGTGCGCATACAAAACTACTTACAAACTTAAAAGAAGAAGCAGTAGACTGATTCATATTTTAAAATACAAATTTAAACAAGAAAAAACGGTTATCTTCGGCTCGCCGAAGATTAAATACCCTTGCAGTCATGAATATTGCATTCATTTGGTTTCAATCACCAATTATTCCTATGGTAGCTATATGATATAGTAGTCCGATTTGAAATTTGGTCAACAGATGGGGGACAATGAGAAATACATTCTGTGTGAATTTCGTTGAAATCGGTCAATAGACACCGAAAATGTTCATACTAAGCATTTTTAACCGATTGTTCCTATGGGAGCTATATGATATAGTGGTCCGATTTGGATGAAATTTGGTCAACAGATGGGGGACAATGAGAAATACATTCTGCGTGAATTTCGTTGAAATCGGTCAATAGACACCGAAAATGTTCATACTAAGCATTTTTAACCGATTGTTCCTATGGGAGCTATATGATATAGTGGTCCGATCTGGCCGATTTTTACATATGAACTGCGTGCAGAGAGAATACAGGCCTGTACCAAATTTCATTAAGATAGCTTTAAAACTGAGAGACTAGTTCGCATAGAAACAGACGGACAGACGGACATGGCTATATCGACTCGGCTGTTGATGCTGATCAAGAATATATGTACTTTATGTGGTCGGAAACGCTTCCTTCAATGCGTTACAAACTTCGTGACAAAAACAATATACCCTCTGCAAGGGTATAAAAAGTCAGTCGAATTTTTACGAATTTGACAATACAAAAAAATTAAAACATTTTTACAAAATGGCACGGGGAGATATTTTTTCAAAAACTGATGACAAAAAATAAAACAAGTGTAACTTTAACCTAATCTTAAAAATTGCTCTACAAAATATAGCATTTATGTGTTATTTGATTAAAATGATAAACTTTAAAACTTAAAGGAGAATAAAACAACTTTAAACTTAACCTAAGTTTAAGAAGTAAGAAAGGCTACAGTCGACTTGCCGACTGTATAAGACCCCGTACTCCTTGCAGTGCGCATACAAAACTACTTACAAACTTAAAAGAAGAAGCAGTAGACTGATTCATATTTTAAAAATACAAATTTAAACAAGAAAAAACGGTTATCTTCGGCTCGCCGAAGATTAAATACCCCTTGCAGTCATGAATATTGCATTAATTTGGTTTTAATAACCGATTGTTCCTATGGGAGCTATATGATATAATAGTCCGATTTGGATAAAATTTGGTCAACAGATGGGACACAATGAGAAATACATTCTGTGTGAATTTCGTTGAAATCGGTCAATAGACACCGAAAATGTTCATACTAAGCATTTTCAACCGATTGTTCCTATGGGAGCTATATGATATAGTGGTCCGATTTGGATGAAATTTGGTCAACAGATGGGGGACAATGAGAAATACATTCTGTGTGAATTTCGTTGAAATCGGTCAATAGACACCGAAAATGTTCATACTAAGCATTTTTAACCGATTGTTCCTATGGGAGCTATATGATATAGTGGTCCGATTTGGATGAAATTTGGTCAACAGATGGGGGACAATGAGAAATACATTCTGTGTGAATTTCGTTGAAATCGGTCAATAGACACCGAAAATGTTCATACTAAGCATTTTTAACCGATTGTTCCTATGGGAGCTATATGATATAGTGGTCCGATCTGGCCGATTTTTACATATGAACTGCGTGCAGAGAGAATACAGGCCTGTACCAAATTTCATTAAGATAGCTTTAAAACTGAGAGACTAGTTCGCATAGAAACAGACGGACAGACGGACATGGCTATATCGACTCGGCTGTTGATGCTGATCAAGAATATATGTACTTTATGTGGTCGGAAACGCTTCCTTCAATGCGTTACAAACTTCGTGACAAAAACAATATACCCTCTGCAAGGGTATAAAAACGGTTATCTTCTTGCAGTCATGAATATTGCATTCATTTGGTTTCAATCACCAATTATTCCTATGGTAGCTATATGATATAGTAGTCCGATTTGAAATTTGGTCAACAGATGGGGGACAATGAGAAATACATTCTGTGTGAATTTCGTTGAAATCGGTCAATAGACACCGAAAATGTTCATACTAAGCATTTTTAACCGATTGTTCCTATGGGAGCTATATGATATAGTGGTCCGATTTGGATGAAATTTGGTCAACAGATGGGGGACAATGAGAAATACATTCTGCGTGAATTTCGTTGAAATCGGTCAATAGACACCGAAAATGTTCATACTAAGCATTTTTAACCGATTGTTCCTATGGGAGCTATATGATATAGTGGTCCGATCTGGCCGATTTTTACATATGAACTGCGTGCAGAGAGAATACAGGCCTGTACCAAATTTCATTAAGATAGCTTTAAAACTGAGAGACTAGTTCGCATAGAAACAGACGGACAGACGGACATGGCTATATCGACTCGGCTGTTGATGCTGATCAAGAATATATGTACTTTATGTGGTCGGAAACGCTTCCTTCAATGCGTTACAAACTTCGTGACAAAAACAATATACCCTCTGCAAGGGTATAAAAAGTCAGTCGAATTTTTACGAATTTGACAATACAAAAAATTAAAACATTTTTACAAAATGGCACGGGGAGATATTTTTTCAAAAACTGATGACAAAAATAAAACAAGTGTAACTTTAACCTAATCTTAAAAATTGCTCTACAAAATATAGCATTTATGTGTTATTTGATTAAAATGATAAACTTTAAAACTTAAAGGAGAATAAAACAACTTTAAACTTAACCTAAGTTTAAGAAGTAAGAAAGGCTACAGTCGACTTGCCGACTGTATAAGACCCCGTACTCCTTGCAGTGCGCATACAAAACTACTTACAAACTTAAAAGAAGAAGCAGTAGACTGATTCATATTTTAAAATACAAATTTAAACAAGAAAAAACGGTTATCTTCGGCTCGCCGAAGATTAAATACCCTTGCAGTCATGAATATTGCATTCATTTGGTTTCAATCACCAATTATTCCTATGGTAGCTATATGATATAGTAGTCCGATTTGAAATTTGGTCAACAGATGGGGGACAATGAGAAATACATTCTGTGTGAATTTCGTTGAAATCGGTCAATAGACACCGAAAATGTTCATACTAAGCATTTTTAACCGATTGTTCCTATGGGAGCTATATGATATAGTGGTCCGATTTGGATGAAATTTGGTCAACAGATGGGGGACAATGAGAAATACATTCTGTGTGAATTTCGTTGAAATCGGTCAATAGACACCGAAAATGTTCATACTAAGCATTTTTAACCGATTGTTCCTATGGGAGCTATATGATATAGTGGTCCGATTTGGATGAAATTTGGTCAACAGATGGGGGACAATGACAATCGGTCAATAGACACCGAAAATGTTCATACTAAGCATTTTTAACCGATTGTTCCCATGGGAGCTATATGATATAGTGGTCCGATCTGGCCGATTTTTACATATGAACTGCGTGCAGAGAGAATACAGGCCTGTACCAAATTTCATTAAGATAGCTTTAAAACTGAGAGACTAGTTCGCATAGAAACAGACGGACAGACGGACAGACGGACATGGCTATATCGACTCGGCTGTTGATGCTGATCAAGAATATATGTACTTTATGTGGTCGGAAACGCTTCCTTCAATGCGTTACAAACTTCGTGACAAAAACAGTATACCCTCTGCAAGGGTATAAAAACGGTTATCTTCTTGCAGTCATGAATATTGCATTCATTTGGTTTCAATCACCAATTATTCCTATGGTAGCTATATGATATAGTGGTCCGATTTGGATGAAATTTGGTCAACAAATGGGGGACAATGAGAAATACATTCTGTGTGAATTTCGTTGAAATCGGTCAATAGACACCGAAAATGTTCATACTAAGCATTTTTAACCGATTGTTCCTATGGGAGCTATATGATATAGTGGTCCGATTTGGATGAAATTTGGTCAACAGATGGGGGACAATGAGAAATACATTCTGTGTGAATTTCGTTGAAATCGGTCAATAGACACCGAAAATGTTCATACTAAGCATTTTTAACCGATTGTTCCTATGGGAGCTATATGATATAGTGGTCCGATTTGGATGAAATTTGGTCAACAGATGGGGGACAATGAGAAATACATTCTGCGTGAATTTCGTTGAAATCGGTCAATAGACACCGAAAATGTTCATACTAAGCATTTTTAACCGATTGTTCCCATGGGAGCTATATGATATAGTGGTCCGATCTGGCCGATTTTTACATATGAACTGCGTGCAGAGAGAATACAGGCCTGTACCAAATTTCATTAAGATAGCTTTAAAACTGAGAGACTAGTTCGCATAGAAACAGACGGACAGACGGACAGACGGACATGGCTATATCGACTCGGCTGTTGATGCTGATCAAGAATATATGTACTTTATGTGGTCGGAAACGCTTCCTTCAATGCGTTACAAACTTCGTGACAAAAACAGTATACCCTCTGCAAGGGTATAAAAACGGTTATCTTCTTGCAGTCATGAATATTGCATTCATTTGGTTTCAATCACCAATTATTCCTATGGTAGCTATATGATATAGTGGTCCGATTTGGATGAAATTTGGTCAACAGATGGGGGACAATGAGAAATACATTCTGTGTGAATTTCGTTGAAATCGGTCAATAGACACCGAAAATGTTCATACTAAGCATTTTTAACCGATTGTTCCTATGGGAGCTATATGATATAGTGGTCCGATTTGGATGAAATTTGGTCAACAGATGGGGAGACAATGAGAAATACATTCTGCGTGAATTTCGTTGAAATCGGTCAATAGACACCGAAAATGTTCATACTAAGCATTTTTAACCGATTGTTCCTATGGGAGCTATATGATATAGTGGTCCGATTTGGATGAAATTTGGTCAACAGATGGGGGACAATGAGAAATACATTCTGCGTGAATTTCGTTGAAATCGGTCAATAGACACCGAAAATGTTCATACTAAGCATTTTTAACCGATTGTTCCTATGGGAGCTATATGATATAGTGGTCCGATTTGGATGAATTTGGTCAACAGATGGGGGACAATGAGAAATACATTCTGTGTGAATTTCGTTGAAATCGGTCAATAGACACCGAAAATGTTCATACTAAGCATTTTTAACCGATTGTTCCTATGGGAGCTATATGATATAGTGGTCCGATTTGGATGAAATTTGGTCAACAGATGGGGGACAATGAGAAATACATTCTGCGTGAATTTCGTTGAAATCGGTCAATAGACACCGAAAATGTTCATACTAAGCATTTTTAACCGATTGTTCCTATGGGAGCTATATGATATAGTGGTCCGATCTGGCCGATTTTTACATATGAACTGCGTGCAGAGAGAATACAGGCCTGTACCAAATTTCATTAAGATAGCTTTAAAACTGAGAGACTAGTTCGCATAGAAAGAAACGGACAGACGGACATGGCTATATCGACTCGGCTGTTGATGCTGATCAAGAATATATGTACTTTATGTGGTCGGAAACGCTTCCTTCAATGCGTTACAAACTTCGTGACAAAAACAATATACTCTCTGCAAGGGTATAAAAACGGTTATCTTCTTGCAGTCATGAATATTGCATTCATTTGGTTTCAATCACCAATTATTCCTATGGTAGCTATATGATATAGTAGTCCGATTTGAAATTTGGTCAACAGATGGGGGACAATGAGAAATACATTCTGTGTGAATTTCGTTGAAATCGGTCAATAGACACCGAAAATGTTCATACTAAGCATTTTTAACCGATTGTTCCTATGGGAGCTATATGATATAGTGGTCCGATTTGGATGAAATTTGGTCAACAGATGGGGGACAATGAGAAATACATTCTGCGTGAATTTCGTTGAAATCGGTCAATAGACACCGAAAATGTTCATACTAAGCATTTTTAACCGATTGTTCCTATGGGAGCTATATGATATAGTGGTCCGATTTGGATGAAATTTGGTCAACAGATGGGGGACAATGAGAAATACATTCTGTGTGAATTTCGTTGAAATCGGTCAATAGACACCGAAAATGTTCATACTAAGCATTTTTAACCGATTGTTCCTATGGGAGCTATATGATATAGTGGTCCGATTTGGATGAAATTTGGTCAACAGATGGGGGACAATGAGAAATACATTCTGTGTGAATTTCGTTGAAATCGGTCAATAGACACCGAAAATGTTCATACTAAGCATTTTTAACCGATTGTTCCCATGGGAGCTATATGATATAGTGGTCCGATCTGGCCGATTTTTACATATGAACTGCGTGCAGAGAGAATACAGGCCTGTACCAAATTTCATTAAGATAGCTTTAAAACTGAGAGACTAGTTCGCATAGAAACAGACGGACAGACGGACAGACGGACATGGCTATATCGACTCGGCTGTTGATGCTGATCAAGAATATATGTACTTTATGTGGTCGGAAACGCTTCCTTCAATGCGTTACAAACTTCGTGACAAAAACAATATACCCTCTGCAAGGGTATAAAAACGAAGATTAACTTCCTTGCAGTCATGAATATTGCATTCATTTGGTTTCAATCACCAATTATTCCTATGGTAGCTATATGATATAGTAGTCCGATTTGAAATTTGGTCAACAGATGGGGGACAATGAGAAATACATTCTGTGTGAATTTCGTTGAAATCGGTCAATAGACACCGAAAATGTTCATACTAAGCATTTTTAACCGATTGTTCCTATGGGAGCTATATGATATAGTGGTCCGATTTGGATGAAATTTGGTCAACAGATGGGGGACAATGAGAAATACATTCTGCGTGAATTTCGTTGAAATCGGTCAATAGACACCGAAAATGTTCATACTAAGCATTTTTAACCGATTGTTCCTATGGGAGCTATATGATATAGTGGTCCGATCTGGCCGATTTTTACATATGAACTGCGTGCAGAGAGAATACAGGCCTGTACCAAATTTCATTAAGATAGCTTTAAAACTGAGAGACTAGTTCGCATAGAAACAGAACGGACAGACGGACATGGCTATATCGACTCGGCTGTTGATGCTGATCAAGAATATATGTACTTTATGTGGTCGGAAACGCTTCCTTCAATGCGTTACAAACTTCGTGACAAAAACAATATACCCTCTGCAAGGGTATAAAAAGTCAGTCGAATTTTTACGAATTTGACAATACAAAAAATTAAAACATTTTTACAAAATGGCACGGGGAGATATTTTTTCAAAAACTGATGACAAAAATAAAACAAGTGTAACTTTAACCTAATCTTAAAAATTGCTCTACAAAATATAGCATTTATGTGTTATTTGATTAAAATGATAAACTTTAAAACTTAAAGGAGAATAAAACAACTTTAAACTTAACCTAAGTTTAAGAAGTAAGAAAGGCTACAGTCGACTTGCCGACTGTATAAGACCCCGTACTCCTTGCAGTGCGCATACAAAACTACTTACAAACTTAAAAGAAGAAGCAGTAGACTGATTCATATTTTAAAATACAAATTTAAACAAGAAAAAACGGTTATCTTCGGCTCGCCGAAGATTAAATACCCTTGCAGTCATGAATATTGCATTCATTTGGTTTCAATCACCAATTATTCCTATGGTAGCTATATGATATAGTAGTCCGATTTGAAATTTGGTCAACAGATGGGGGACAATGAGAAATACATTCTGTGTGAATTTCGTTGAAATCGGTCAATAGACACCGAAAATGTTCATACTAAGCATTTTTAACCGATTGTTCCTATGGGAGCTATATGATATAGTGGTCCGATTTGGATGAAATTTGGTCAACAGATGGGGGACAATGAGAAATACATTCTGTGTGAATTTCGTTGAAATCGGTCAATAGACACCGAAAATGTTCATACTAAGCATTTTTAACCGATTGTTCCTATGGGAGCTATATGATATAGTGGTCCGATTTGGATGAAATTTGGTCAACAGATGGGGGACAATGAGAAATACATTCTGTGTGAATTTCGTTGAAATCGGTCAATAGACACCGAAAATGTTCATACTAAGCATTTTTAACCGATTGTTCCTATGGGAGCTATATGATATAGTGGTCCGATCTGGCCGATTTTTACATATGAACTGCGTGCAGAGAGAATACAGGCCTGTACCAAATTTCATTAAGATAGCTTTAAAACTGAGAGACTAGTTCGCATAGAAACAGACGGACATGGCTATATCGACTCGGCTGTTGATGCTGATCAAGAATATATGTACTTTATGTGGTCGGAAACGCTTCCTTCAATGCGTTACAAACTTCGTGACAAAAACAGTATACCCTCTGCAAGGGTATAAAAACGGTTATCTTCTTGCAGTCATGAATATTGCATTCATTTGGTTTCAATCACCAATTATTCCTATGGTAGCTATATGATATAGTGGTCCGATTTGGATGAAATTTGGTCAACAGATGGGGGACAATGAGAAATACATTCTGTGTGAATTTCGTTGAAATCGGTCAATAGACACCGAAAATGTTCATACTAAGCATTTTTAACCGATTGTTCCTATGGGAGCTATATGATATAGTGGTCCGATTTGGATGAAATTTGGTCAACAGATGGGGGACAATGAGAAATACATTCTGTGTGAATTTCGTTGAAATCGGTCAATAGACACCGAAAATGTTCATACTAAGCATTTTTAACCGATTGTTCCTATGGGAGCTATATGATATAGTGGTCCGATTTGGATGAAATTTGGTCAACAGATGGGGGACAATGACAATCGGTCAATAGACACCGAAAATGTTCATACTAAGCATTTTTAACCGATTGTTCCCATGGGAGCTATATGATATAGTGGTCCGATCTGGCCGATTTTTATATAGGAACTGCGTGCAGAGAGAATACAGGCCTGTACCAAATTTCATTAAGATAGCTTTAAAACTGAGAGACTAGTTCGCATAGAAACAGACGGACAGACGGACAGACGGACATGGCTATATCGACTCGGCTGTTGATGCTGATCAATAATATATGTACTTTATGTGGTCGGAAACGCTTCCTTCAATGCGTTACAAACTTCGTGACAAAAACAGTATACCCTCTGCAAGGGTATAAAAACGGTTATCTTCTTGCAGTCATGAATATTGCATTCATTTGGTTTCAATCACCAATTATTCCTATGGTAGCTATATGATATAGTGGTCCGATTTGGATGAAATTTGGTCAACAGATGGGGGACAATGAGAAATACATTCTGTGTGAATTTCGTTGAAATCGGTCAATAGACACCGAAAATGTTCATACTAAGCATTTTTAACCGATTGTTCCTATGGGAGCTATATGATATAGTGGTCCGATTTGGATGAAATTTGGTCAACAGATGGGGGACAATGAGAAATACATTCTGCGTGAATTTCGTTGAAATCGGTCAATAGACACCGAAAATGTTCATACTAAGCATTTTTAACCGATTGTTCCTATGGGAGCTATATGATATAGTGGTCCGATTTGGATGAAATTTGGTCAACAGATGGGGGACAATGAGAAATACATTCTGCGTGAATTTCGTTGAAATCGGTCAATAGACACCGAAAATGTTCATACTAAGCATTTTTAACCGATTGTTCCTATGGGAGCTATATGATATAGTGGTCCGATTTGAAATTTGGTCAACAGATGGGGGACAATGAGAAATACATTCTGTGTGAATTTCGTTGAAATCGGTCAATAGACACCGAAAATGTTCATACTAAGCATTTTTAACCGATTGTTCCTATGGGAGCTATATGATATAGTGGTCCGATTTGGATGAAATTTGGTCAACAGATGGGGGACAATGAGAAATACATTCTGCGTGAATTTCGTTGAAATCGGTCAATAGACACCGAAAATGTTCATACTAAGCATTTTTAACCGATTGTTCCTATGGGAGCTATATGATATAGTGGTCCGATCTGGCCGATTTTTACATATGAACTGCGTGCAGAGAGAATACAGGCCTGTACCAAATTTCATTAAGATAGCTTTAAAACTGAGAGACTAGTTCGCATAGAAACAGACAGGACAGACGGACATGGCTATATCGACTCGGCTGTTGATGCTGATCAAGAATATATGTACTTTATGTGGTCGGAAACGCTTCCTTCAATGCGTTACAAACTTCGTGACAAAAACAGTATACCCTCTGCAAGGGTATAAAAACGGTTATCTTCTTGCAGTCATGAATATTGCATTCATTTGGTTTCAATCACCAATTATTCCTATGGTAGCTATATGATATAGTAGTCCGATTTGAAATTTGGTCAACAGATGGGGGACAATGAGAAATACATTCTGTGTGAATTTCGTTGAAATCGGTCAATAGACACCGAAAATGTTCATACTAAGCATTTTTAACCGATTGTTCCTATGGGAGCTATATGATATAGTGGTCCGATTTGGATGAAATTTGGTCAACAGATGGGGGACAATGAGAAATACATTCTGCGTGAATTTCGTTGAAATCGGTCAATAGACACCGAAAATGTTCATACTAAGCATTTTTAACCGATTGTTCCTATGGGAGCTATATGATATAGTGGTCCGATTTGGATGAAATTTGGTCAACAGATGGGGGACAATGAGAAATACATTCTGTGTGAATTTCGTTGAAATCGGTCAATAGACACCGAAAATGTTCATACTAAGCATTTTTAACCGATTGTTCCTATGGGAGCTATATGATATAGTGGTCCGATTTGGATGAAATTTGGTCAACAGATGGGGGACAATGAGAAATACATTCTGCGTGAATTTCGTTGAAATCGGTCAATAGACACCGAAAATGTTCATACTAAGCATTTTTAACCGATTGTTCCTATGGGAGCTATATGATATAGTGGTCCGATCTGGCCGATTTTTACATATGAACTGCGTGCAGAGAGAATACAGGCCTGTACCAAATTTCATTAAGATAGCTTTAAAACTGAGAGACTAGTTCGCATAGAGACAGACGGACAGACGGACATGGCTATATCGACTCGGCTGTTGATGCTGATCAAGAATATATGTACTTTATGTGGTCGGAAACGCTTCCTTCAATGCGTTACAAACTTCGTGACAAAAACAATATACTCTCTGCAAGGGTATAAAAAGTCAGTCGAATTTTTACGAATTTGACAATACAAAAAATTAAAACATTTTTACAAAATGGCACGGGGAGATATTTTTTCAAAAACTGATGACAAAAATAAAACAAGTGTAACTTTAACCTAATCTTAAAAATTGCTCTACAAAATATAGCATTTATGTGTTATTTGATTAAAATGATAAACTTTAAAACTTAAAGGAGAATAAAACAACTTTAAACTTAACCTAAGTTTAAGAAGTAAGAAAGGCTACAGTCGACTTGCCGACTGTATAAGACCCCGTACTCCTTGCAGTGCGCATACAAAACTACTTACAAACTTAAAAGAAGAAGCAGTAGACTGATTCATATTTTAAAATACAAATTTAAACAAGAAAAAACGGTTATCTTCGGCTCGCCGAAGATTAAATACCCTTGCAGTCATGAATATTGCATTCATTTGGTTTCAATCACCAATTATTCCTATGGTAGCTATATGATATAGTAGTCCGATTTGAAATTTGGTCAACAGATGGGGGACAATGAGAAATACATTCTGTGTGAATTTCGTTGAAATCGGTCAATAGACACCGAAAATGTTCATACTAAGCATTTTTAACCGATTGTTCCTATGGGAGCTATATGATATAGTGGTCCGATTTGGATGAAATTTGGTCAACAGATGGGGGACAATGAGAAATACATTCTGTGTGAATTTCGTTGAAATCGGTCAATAGACACCGAAAATGTTCATACTAAGCATTTTTAACCGATTGTTCCTATGGGAGCTATATGATATAGTGGTCCGATCTGGCCGATTTTTACATATGAACTGCGTGCAGAGAGAATACAGGCCTGTACCAAATTTCATTAAGATAGCTTTAAAACTGAGAGACTAGTTCGCATAGAAAAAAAAGGACAGACAGACGGACAGACGGACATGGCTATATCGACTCGGCTGTTGATGCTGATCAAGAATATATGTACTTTATGGGGTCGGAAACGCTTCCTTCAATGCGTTACAAACTTCGTGACAAAAACAATATACCCTCTGCAAGGGTATAAAAACGTTATCTACTCAAAATTAAATACTTGCAGTCATGAATATTGCATTCATTTGGTTTCAATCACGAATTATTCCTATGGTAGCTATATGATATAGTAGTCCGATTTGAAATTTGGTCAACAGATGGGGGACAATGAGAAATACATTCTGTGTGAATTTCGTTGAAATCGGTCAATAGACACCGAAAATGTTCATACTAAGCATTTTTAACCGATTGTTCCTATGGGAGCTATATGATATAGTGGTCCGATTTGGATGAAATTTGGTCAACAGATGGGGGACAATGAGAAATACATTCTGTGTGAATTTCGTTGAAATCGGTCAATAGACACCGAAAATGTTCATACTAAGCATTTTTAACCGATTGTTCCTATGGGAGCTATATGATATAGTGGTCCGATTTGGATGAAATTTGGTCAACAGATGGGGGACAATGAGAAATACATTCTGCGTGAATTTCGTTGAAATCGGTCAATAGACACCGAAAATGTTCATACTAAGCATTTTTAACCGATTGTTCCTATGGGAGCTATATGATATAGTGGTCCGATCTGGCCGATTTTTACATATGAACTGCGTGCAGAGAGAATACAGGCCTGTACCAAATTTCATTAAGATAGCTTTAAAACTGAGAGACTAGTTCGCATAGAAACAGACGGACAGACGGACATGGCTATATCGACTCGGCTGTTGATGCTGATCAAGAATATATGTACTTTATGTGGTCGGAAACGCTTCCTTCAATGCGTTACAAACTTCGTGACAAAAACAGTATACCCTCTGCAAGGGTATAAAAACGGTTATCTTCTTCGCGCCGAATAACAGTCATGAATATTGCATTCATTTGGTTTCAATCACCAATTATTCCTATGGTAGCTATATGATATAGTAGTCCGATTTGAAATTTGGTCAACAGATGGGGGACAATGAGAAATACATTCTGTGTGAATTTCGTTGAAATCGGTCAATAGACACCGAAAATGTTCATACTAAGCATTTTTAACCGATTGTTCCTATGGGAGCTATATGATATAGTGGTCCGATTTGGATGAAATTTGGTCAACAGATGGGGGACAATGAGAAATACATTCTGCGTGAATTTCGTTGAAATCGGTCAATAGACACCGAAAATGTTCATACTAAGCATTTTTAACCGATTGTTCCTATGGGAGCTATATGATATAGTGGTCCGATTTGGATGAAATTTGGTCAACAGATGGGGGACAATGAGAAATACATTCTGCGTGAATTTCGTTGAAATCGGTCAATAGACACCGAAAATGTTCATACTAAGCATTTTTAACCGATTGTTCCTATGGGAGCTATATGATATAGTGGTCCGATCTGGCCGATTTTTACATATGAACTGCGTGCAGAGAGAATACAGGCCTGTACCAAATTTCATTAAGATAGCTTTAAAACTGAGAGACTAGTTCGCATAGAAACAGACGGACAGACGGACATGGCTATATCGACTCGGCTGTTGATGCTGATCAAGAATATATGTACTTTATGTGGTCGGAAACGCTTCCTTCAATGCGTTACAAACTTCGTGACAAAAACAATATACCCTCTGCAAGGGTATAAAAAGTCAGTCGAATTTTTACGAATTTGACAATACAAAAAATTAAAACATTTTTACAAAATGGCACGGGGAGATATTTTTTCAAAAACTGATGACAAAAATAAAACAAGTGTAACTTTAACCTAATCTTAAAAATTGCTCTACAAAATATAGCATTTATGTGTTATTTGATTAAAATGATAAACTTTAAAACTTAAAGGAGAATAAAACAACTTTAAACTTAACCTAAGTTTAAGAAGTAAGAAAGGCTACAGTCGACTTGCCGACTGTATAAGACCCCGTACTCCTTGCAGTGCGCATACAAAACTACTTACAAACTTAAAAGAAGAAGCAGTAGACTGATTCATATTTTAAAATACAAATTTAAACAAGAAAAAACGGTTATCTTCGGCTCGCCGAAGATTAAATACCCTTGCAGTCATGAATATTGCATTCATTTGGTTTCAATCACCAATTATTCCTATGGTAGCTATATGATATAGTAGTCCGATTTGAAATTTGGTCAACAGATGGGGGACAATGAGAAATACATTCTGTGTGAATTTCGTTGAAATCGGTCAATAGACACCGAAAATGTTCATACTAAGCATTTTTAACCGATTGTTCCTATGGGAGCTATATGATATAGTGGTCCGATTTGGATGAAATTTGGTCAACAGATGGGGGACAATGAGAAATACATTCTGCGTGAATTTGGATGAAATTTGGTCAACAGAATTTCGTTGAAATCGGTCGATAGACACCGAAAATGTTCATACTAAGCATTTTTAACCGATTTTTCCTATGGGAGCTATATGATATAGTGGTCCGATCTGGCCGATTTTTACATATGAACTGCGTGCAGAGAGAATACAGGCCTGTACCACGCGCCACTTTCAAGAATTGTCCGATAATCAGCATTTACATATTACTCATACAAACACACATTCGTTTGAAATTATATGTATGCAATGCAAAACATGCATATTCGGATGTATGCATGTATCTATGTATGTGTGTATTCTGCGCGGCCAGCGTCTGACGGCAGCGCTGTCGCCACACAGCATCGAGAACGTTCGAACATGTGTTTGTATGTTTCTGTCTCGCTCTCGCGCGTAAGTGATATTGCAGTTAAATAACAAACTTTCTAACGCAGTAGCTCTTTTGTTAAAGGTAGTATTTTGATGCCACTTTCAGAATAGTTTGATTTTATATGTCTCTATACGAATGTTGAATTACAACAGTCTACTATATGAATAAATGCCTTAAAAACGGCATTATAGTGTAAAAGTTTTTTAACTCATTTGGTGAAAAGTGGCTTGGCAGCTCAAAATTTTTAATGGCATTTCATTAAGGCTGTCTCTAGCAACCTGCTTAACAAAAATGGTGTTCCTAAGTGCCATAGTTACTGAGTTATTGACCTAAAAGTAAATTTGTCTGGTTTTTTGCTCATTGCGGGGGCGGTAAGGGGCGTGGCAACAATTTGAAATAAACTTGATCTGCTCGCAAAGATAACGGACTTTCATTCCAAATTTGGTGTCTCTAGCTTTTGTAGTTTAAAAGATCCAGGTGTTCATACGGACGGACGGACAGACGGACAGACAGACAGACGGACAGACGGATAGACAGACAAACGGACAGACGGACATTGCTATATCGACTCGGCTGTTGATGCTGATCTAGAATATATATACTTTATGGGGTCGGCCACGCCTCCTTCTGCCTGTTACGCACATTTCGCTTCTGACAAACCTAATAGACCCCTCTACTCTTTATTAGAGTACGGGGTCTAAAAATTAAAACATGTTTACAAAATGGAACGGAATTTCAAATCTCCCTAATGAATATAAATTTTAATAAGATTACGTTTTAAAAATAAGGTGAATTTTTACGAATTTGCCCACCCACAAAATTAAAACATGTTTACAAAGTGGAACCGGAAAGTATAATTGCATAAATTTGTGTTATTTAAATATAATGATAATCTTTACAACATAAAGGAGAATTTGTAAATTTTCAAACCTTTGTAATGTTATTTATTTGAATATGTTTACTTTTGAGAAATCAGTTGAATTTTTACAAAACATGTATACAAAATTTCACGGGAAAGTAAATTTGCAAAAATTGAGTACAATAATAAATCAAGGGTAACCTTAACCTAACTCTGAATTTGGAAGTCAGTTGAATCATCACGGAAAATAATGATAATCTTTACAACATAAAGGAGAATTTTTAATATTTCATATTTTTAAAATGTTATTTATTTGAAAATGTTTACTTTTGAGAAATCAGTTGAATTTTTACGAAATTTCTAACATACAAACATTTATACAAAATTTCACGGAAAATTAAATTTGCAAAAATTGAGGACAAAAATAAATCAAAACAAGAAAAAACGGTTATCTTCGGCTCGCCGAAGATTAAATACCCTTGCAGTCATGAATATTGCATTCATTTGGTTTCAATCACCAATTATTCCTATGGTAGCTATATGATATAGTAGTCCGATTTGAAATTTGGTCAACAGATGGGGGACAATGAGAAATACATTCTGTGTGAATTTCGTTGAAATCGGTCAATAGACACCGAAAATGTTCATACTAAGCATTTTTAACCGATTGTTCCTATGGGAGCTATATGATATAGTGGTCCGATTTGGATGAAATTTGGTCAACAGATGGGGGACAATGAGAAATACATTCTGTGTGAATTTCGTTGAAATCGGTCAATAGACACCGAAAATGTTCATACTAAGCATTTTTAACCGATTGTTCCTATGGGAGCTATATGATATAGTGGTCCGATTTGGATGAAATTTGGTCAACAGATGGGGGACAATGAGAAATACATTCTGCGTTTCGTTGAAATCGGTCAATAGACACCGAAAATGTTCATACTAAGCATTTTTAACCGATTGTTCCTATGGGAGCTATATGATATAGTGGTCCGATTTGGATGAAATTTGGTCAACAGATGGGGGACAATGAGAAATACATTCTGTGTGAATTTCGTTGAAATCGGTCAATAGACACCGAAAATGTTCATACTAAGCATTTTTAACCGATTGTTCCTATGGGAGCTATATGATATAGTAGTCCGATTTGAAATTTGGTCAACAGATGGGGGACAATGAGAAATACATTCTGTGTGAATTTCGTTGAAATCGGTCAATAGACACCGAAAATGTTCATACTAAGCATTTTTAACCGATTGTTCCCATGGGAGCTATATGATATAGTGGTCCGATCTGGCCGATTTTTACATAGGAACTGCGTGCAGAAAGAATACAGGCCTGTACCAAATTTCAAAAAGATAGCTTTAAAACTGAGAGACTAGATCGCATAGAAACAGACGGACAGACGGACAGACGGACATGGCTATATCGACTCGGCTGTTGATGCTGATCAAGAATATATGTACTTTATGGGGTCGGAAACGCTTCCTTCAATGCGTTACAAACTTCGTGACAAAAACAGTATACCCTCTGCAAGGGTATAAAAACGGTTATCTTCTTGCAGTCATGAATATTGCATTCATTTGGTTTCAATCACCAATTATTCCTATGGTAGCTATATGATATAGTGGTCCGATTTGGATGAAATTTGGTCAACAGATGGGGGACAATGAGAAATACATTCTGTGTGAATTTCGTTGAAATCGGTCAATAGACACCGAAAATGTTCATACTAAGCATTTTTAACCGATTGTTCCTATGGGAGCTATATGATATAGTGGTCCGATTTGGATGAAATTTGGTCAACAGATGGGGGACAATGAGAAATACATTCTGCGTGAATTTCGTTGAAATCGGTCAATAGACACCGAAAATGTTCATACTAAGCATTTTTAACCGATTGTTCCTATGGGAGCTATATGATATAGTGGTCCGATCTGGCCGATTTTTACATATGAACTGCGTGCAGAGAGAATACAGGCCTGTACCAAATTTCATTAAGATAGCTTTAAAACTGAGAGACTAGTTCGCATAGAAACAGACGGACAGACGGACATGGCTATATCGACTCGGCTGTTGATGCTGATCAAGAATATATGTACTTTATGTGGTCGGAAACGCTTCCTTCAATGCGTTACAAACTTCGTGACAAAAACAGTATACCCTCTGCAAGGGTATAAAAACGGTTATCTTCTTGCAGTCATGAATATTGCATTCATTTGGTTTCAATCACCAATTATTCCTATGGTAGCTATATGATATAGTGGTCCGATTTGGATGAAATTTGGTCAACAGATGGGGGACAATGAGAAATACATTCTGCGTGAATTTCGTTGAAATCGGTCAATAGACACCGAAAATGTTCATACTAAGCATTTTCAACCGATTGTTCCTATGGGAGCTATATGATATAGTGGTCCGATCTGGCCGATTTTTACATATGAACTGCGTGCAGAGAGAATACAGGCCTGTACCAAATTTCATTAAGATAGCTTTAAAACTGAGAGACTAGTTCGCATAGAAACAGACGGACAGACGGACATGGCTATATCGACTCGGCTGTTGATGCTGATCAAGAATATATGTACTTTTATGTGGTCGGAAACGCTTCCTTCAATGCGTTACAAACTTCGTGACAAAAACAGTATACCCTCTGCAAGGGTATAAAAACGGTTATCTTCTTGCAGTCATGAATATTGCATTCATTTGGTTTCAATCACCAATTATTCCTATGGTAGCTATATGATATAGTAGTCCGATTTGAAATTTGGT